>APFE031134282.1:0-11333 GCA_000404065.3 Pinus taeda
CTTGATTTTTCATTGATCGCATGCTTGGTTTCAAGTGTGATGGGATTGGTGTGGTTCTTTGATAGTGGTGCGTCTTTTCACATGACGAGAGATAGAGATTTGTTTTCTGATCTGGAGGACAAAGATCTTGGAGTGCACATCGAGATGGGCGATGATGGTAGATACAGTGTGACCGGTATCGGTACCATTTCCTTTGAGAGGGAGTCTGGTAAACCCTTTGTATTGAAGGAAGTCATGCATGTTCCAGGATTGAAGAAGAATCTCATCTCAGTTGTGATGTTAGAAGACAAGGGGTATGATGTTGTTTTCAGCGAGGGAAAGGCCTTCCTGCGCAGCAAGACAACTGGTGAGACCCGGAAGATAGGGGTTCGAGTGAGGAAACTTTATCAGTTGCATGTAGATGGATGCGCAGCTATGGCAGGCAAGGCAGAAGGATTGGTGAGCCGGGATGATGGCGAGTTGTGGCACAGGAGATTGGGTCACCTTCACCATGGAGCCTTGAAGATACTGCATTAGATCACTACAGGGCTTCCTAAAGGCACATTTGCGCAGTCAGATCAGTGCAAGGGGTGTACTTTGGGGAAGTTTGTGAAAGCCACCTTTCACGAGAAGGATAGTCGCGCCACGACGATCCTTGAGAGAATTCACACAGACGTGTGTGGACCTTTCCAAGTTGCTTCGATAGAAAAACACAGGTATTATGTGATTTTTGTTGATGATTTCTCTCATAAGTGCTGGATCTTCTTCATGTAGAAGAAGAGCGAGACATATTCAAATTTCTGTGAATTCAAAGCACTGGTCGAGAAGGAGTCGGGGAAGAAGGTGAAGGCTCTTAGGAGCGATAATGGTGGTGAATACATCTCGTATGAGTTCAAGGATTTCTACAAGGAAGAAGGGATTCGAAGAGAGCTCATAGCTCCCCATAACCCACAGCAGAATGGGGTAGCTGAGTGGAAGAACAGAATGATGGTGGGTGCTTCACGGGTGATGTTTCATGATCAGGGCCTACCCCTTCACTTGTGGGCGGAAGCATGCAATACAACAGTTTATGTGTAGAATCGTTGTCCTCATAAGATACTTGGCATGAGTACACCCGAGGAGGCTTATTTTGGTAAGAAGCCTGATCTTTCTCATTTGAGGATTTTTGGTGCTAACATTTACATGCATGTGACGAAGGATGCCAGGAAGAAGTTAGAGCCGACCGCTGAGGTTGGGATATTTGTGGGGTACACTGATACGCCCCAGAACTATTGTGTGTATTTGCCAGACAGTGGTAAAAATATTGTGCGACGGGATATAAAATTTCAAGAGGAGAAAGCCATGAAGTGTTTGCTTGAGAGGGAGCTACACTTGCATGTAGATGAGGAGCTATTAGTTCCTAAGGATGAGCTTCAGGATGTGGATTAGCCACAGGACGAGGTTCATGGAGTGGAAGAGACCACTCAAGTAGTGCCATCCATCAGAGGGCGAAAGCGCTTGACAGAAGTTGAGTGATTGGCTCAAGATGCAGAGAAAGTTGTAGGACCACCTACAGCCCAACGTAGACAGAGACAGTCACCTGATCGGTACACTAGATACATGACTCTTATGAGTAAGTGTGTTGTGACTGAGCCATCCTCTTTCAAGGAAACTGTGGAGGATCCTGCATGGGTAGACACCATGGTGGAAGAGTATGATTCTATTGTCAGAAACAGTGCATGGGAGATTGTTCCTAGACTGGAAGGGAAATCAGTGGTGGGTTCGGGATGGATCTACAAAGTTAAGCAGGAAGCTGACGGGAGTGTGAGAAGTACAAGGCAAGATTTGGTTCCCGAGGCTTTTCACAGATAGAGGGAATCAATTATGAGGAGACCTTTGCACCTGTCGCAAGGTATTCTTCCATACGGACGATTCTTGCTCTCTCAGCTCAGATGGGATGGCACATTCATCAGATGGATGTGAAGACTGCGTTCCTCAATGGATTCATTGAGGAGGAGGTGTACATTGAGCAGCCCAAAGGCTTTAAGGTCTTCAGCAGCGAGTCAAATGTGTGCAGGCTCAAGAGAGCGCTGTATGGGTTGAAGCAAGCACTACGTGCTTGGTACACACACATAGACAGCTATTTCACCGGACTTGGATTCTCCAAGAGCGAGACGGATCCCAACCTATACTAGATTGTGGTGGAGGGTAAGTTGCTTATCATTGTACTGTATGTAGATGATTTGATTCTAATAGGTGATGAGCTGTTGATACTTTTATGCAAGGATGATCTTGCTAAGGAGTTTGAGATGAAGGTCTTGGGCCTCCTTCACTATTTCCTAGGATTGGAAATATGGCTGTGCAATGGTGGACTATTTGTTTCTCAGGGTAAGTATGCTCGGGAGATACTGGAGAAGTTCAACATGCATGGATGCAAGCCTGTTGATACTCCTCTTCCTAGAGGTTGGAGGAAGGAGGATGCCACTTCGGGAGAAGAAGTGGATGCCACTGTTTATCAACAGTTGGTGGGGTCGCTGATGTATTTGGTCAATACACGTTCTGATATATGCTATGCAGTTAACCAGCTTTCACAAGCTATGGTTAAGCCTACCAAGCTCTTTTGGAAGACGGGCAAGCATGTATTGCGTTATTTGAGAGGCACATCAGGATATGGATCTTGGTACAGATAGGAGGATGTAGAGTGGGCAGAGGCTCAATGGATGACATCAGGTACTATCATATCAGAGATTGTGTGTAGCGGAGGATCATGTCACTTTCATACATTCCAATGGATGATCAGGATGCTGATATTCTAACGAAGCCACTCACCAGGAGCAAATTCGAATACCACCGAGGCAGGATAGGGGTTGTTGATAATCCATATCTTGTTGAGAGGGAGTGTTGAGAATGCAACAAGATGATGGAGCTTAGTGAAAAGAGTCGCCTTCACTAAGTGGGCCCACACGCAAATTATGGTGCAATTTCTATTTTTGGATCACAGCAGGGATGATCACAGCAGGAGTGATCAAAGTCTATTTTTAGACTGGCTGTCAAAAATAGAAAAGTCAAATATTATTGTCTTATAATAATATTTATACTATAAACTTTATGTTGTTCTCTTGGAGCACTTCAGTTTGAGCTACAGATGTGGCACATGCAGCTGTCAAAAGGAAATATGTTTTCTTTGTGGGTCAGTTGAGTTGTTGCATGCATGTCTTCAGTTAGAACTCAATCAATTGAGTTTGGTGGAGTTGATTGTGGAGTTGATGGAGTTGTGTTCAGTTTGACTTGGTTAAACTAGTTGTAATTAGTCCAACTGCAAATAGACTAATGATGAGTTGTTAAACTAATTATTAACTCATAATGCAACTAAAGAATACATCAGTTAACTCAGTTGCATGTCAGTGCATGTTCAGTTCAGTAGGAGCACGTGTTAGAGGATCAGATTGCTATCAGTTGTGACTATAGTTGTGCATGAGTATTTGCACAATCAATGAGATTGAGTTATGCCAATGAGAATTGGCCAATACCAAGTGATTATAGCCTCTGCTCACGTAATTCGCAATGCGCGTGATTCTTTTGAGGTAAATACGAGTTTGGTTCAACCATTCTCATCCATTCTTGTGCAGGTATTAAGCAGTGGAGGCCGACAAGCAGTGGAATAGATTTGGAGATCAGATTTGAGATGTATTGTGTGTAACAGGTGGAGATAGTGCTGGACCCTTGTCTATTGTAATGTTACATGTTACATGTTACATGTTCTCAATAATTAATATACAGATAGTGTCAGGTTTTCAGCTGTAAGCATTCCCCGGGTTACATATTGTGTTAATGTGTGCATGCTCTTGATGTTTTATTGTTATTGATGCTGCTATATTGATGATCAACGTAGATGAGCTTATGTATTGTGTATGTATTCCGCAATAGTATATGATCAGGATAATATCCATTGAATATGTGTTTATTATTCAAAATTTCTATCGTTCTGCCCACCTAATATAGGGCTAGTCGTGGAAAGAATATGGTGCAACCCAACATTCTCCCATTTGTTGTTTTCTTTCTGTAAGGGGGCATAAGAGAGCTTAGTCATTGATATAGCCCTACAACATCCAATGTTTCTTTAGACCAAGAGAACATCTTAGTGCTCACATACTTTGTCAATGCATCTATAGTATTCTTCAAAGTGTCCACCTTTACTAGCAACACCTTTTTTTATTCTACAATATCCCTCACAAAGTGATACTGAACATCAATGTGATTTGTCTTTGAATGATAAGAACGGTTCTTTTCCAAGAAAAGCACTTTAGCTATCATGATCTATCCTTATAGCTCGTTATACTAACCCCATACCTGAACACAATCTCTGCAACCAAACTACTTCCTTGCTTGCATGAGTGGCTACCATGTATTCTGCCTTTGTAGTTGATAATGCCACTACAAATTTTCTTGTACTCACCCAATTGAATGCACCTCCAAATAGGTTAAACACATACCCACTTGTATATCTTCTCTAATCGAGATCTCCAGCCCAATCTGCATCAACAAAGCCACGAATGTCCAAAACTCTTTCCAAAACTCTATCCAATATTGGTCTTCCTTGGTAGCACAAACCATAATAACTAGTTCCATGCAAGTACCTGAAAACCTGCTTCATTGTTGTCCAATTCTCCTTCCCTCATTTTGACATAAACCTAATCAATACTCCCACTGCATGTGAAATTTTTTGTCTAGTATAGACCATTGGATACATTAGACAACTGACTGCACTTGCATATGGAACATGGGACATGTCCTTTTCCTCTTCTTGTGTCTTGGGAGAATTTTCAACAGATAACTTTACACCTATATGAATAGGAGCCTTCACTTGTTTACTATCCTACATATTAAACCTCTACAGTATTTCCTTGACATACATCCCTTGGTTTAACTAGATCTTCCTCTTTAGCCAATCTTTTTTAATATCCATGCCCAAAATACGGTTTGCAACACCAAGATTTTTCATGTCAAATTTGAAGGATAATTTGGTATTCAAATCCTAGATAATTTACTTGTCATTTCTAGCTAGAAACATATCATCCACATACAAGAGCATATAAATAACATGGTCACCAATTAATTTAAAATACACACAATGATCTTTTGCTCTTCTGGTGAAGACAAGTCCCCGTATAAATGTATCAAATTTCTAATACCACATCCTTGGTGATTTCTTTAAGCCATACAAAGGCTTTTTTAACTTGCATACCAGTTCTTTCTTACCCTTGACTACAACAACTTCAGGTTTCTTCATGTAGATCTCTTCTTGTAGATCCCTGTGAATAAATGATGTCTTCACATCCATATATTCTACCTCAAAATCAAAAGAAACAACAACAGATCAAAGTAATCTAATAGAAGCTACCTTTGAAATAGGAGAAACAGTATCACCGAAATCATTTCCCAACACCTGGTTATAGCCTTTTGCTACCAACCAAGCTTTTTATTTCTCCACCTTTCTTTCTACATTCATCTTCCTCTTGAACACCCATTTGTTGCCAATAGGTTTCCTTCCAACTACAACTCCACCAGATACCAAGCCTCATTTTTGTGCAATTATGTCATTTCATCAACCATGGCCTCTTTCTATGTTGGGTTGTGTTATATTCTTTCCACATAGTTAACAGGGGGTTTGAGGGGTATCCATAACCCCACTTTATGGGTCCAGGGCAGCGCCCTGGAAAATTTTGGTTTTGGACCCTATGTTAGGTTGGGTGGACCCACCTATGGTTTTGTGCATGATTTTCGCACATGTTTTTTGGACGTGATGGTTTTCGGTCCATGGTTTTGGACGCAATGTTTTTCGGTCCATGGTATTGGATGCTTCGGCATGTATAAATATGTATTGTAACATTGAAAGGAATATAATGAAAAATCAAGCTGGTAGTCTCGGTTTTGAGATCCAGTGGGAAATCTCTGTGTATATGTGTTTTATGTGTTATGCTCTCGCATTTTTATTTTTCCTGTGATTTAGAATTAGTATGCAGGTAATTTCTGTACGGGGTTAAAACCTACATTGCTATGGGGACATTTTTATTATGCATGGGGACTCTAGGAAGAAGGTTACCTTGTATCCTCTTTCCATGTCTATTTAGGAAATTTGTTCCATACTTTGTGGTTAGATGATGCTAGTAATGATGAGGATGTTCAATCCCTATCCATGATAGATTAGATTCATTAGTATGTTGAGTGCACCGAGGAGAGTCAAACCTGTGAATTTCTTGGTAACTTGGACATTATGCAGGACTTTGAGTTTCTTCATCAGATATTTTGTCAAATTTTCCAATAAAGTGGTGGCCCACAATCCTCGTCACCACTACAGAAATTAATATCCACCACAAACATTCATGAACTTGACACTGAACTTGTTGAGGTGATTCCATGAAAATATTTACATATTACTTCAAAGCTTGACCCATCTCAACAAGAGAAACTTTTGATATTACTTCAAGACCACCTTGATGCCTTCACATGGATCTATGAGGACATGAAGGGAACCCTTCCTGAAACATATAATCACCATATTTATATTCAGGAAGGACTATGACCTGTTCAATAGCCCTAGAGGTGAATGAACCCCACGCTCCGAGATATTATTGGAGAATAGCTTGAAAACACCTTGGATGTTGGCTTCATCTATCATATATTTTATAGACAATAGATCTCCCTGTTCGTAGTGATCTCGAAAAAGTTTGGGAGGTGGTGGATTTGCATTAATTATCGAGAATTAAACAAATCCACCCTCAAACACTACTTCCCACTTCCCTTCATTGATTAGGTATTAGATACCCTTACAGGTAAAAGGTACTTTTTTTTTTTTTATGGTTTTAGTTGTTACAACCAAATACAAATCACACTAGAGGACCAAGAAAAGACCACTTTCACTTTTCCTTGGGGGGTATTCGCTTACTTAGTGCTTCCCTTAGGACTTTGTAACACCCGTGACTTTCCAGTGGGTAGTTTTGGAAATTGATGATGACCTTTAGTGTGTGGCGGTTCATATGGATGATTTCTCAGTATTTGGGGATCCATTTTAGGAAACTCTCCAAAATTTAGAGAAAGTTCTAATTAGGTGTCAAGAGACCCATCATGCTGTGAGTGATAAAAGGTTTAGATTAATGTGCAAAGTAGGAGCTACCATTGGTAATGTTATTTCTAGAAAGGGTATATAGATAGATCCAACTAAATTATAAGTTATCAAACACCTACCAGTACCTAAAACAAAATGGGAGGTGAGAAATTTTTTGGGTCATGTGAGATACTACTGGAGGTTCATTGGGGAATTCTCTAGGATAATCTCTCCTCCTTTTTGGTTTTTGGCTAAGGATAATGGTTTCTCGTGGACTGAAGCTTGCCAACAAGTCTTTGATGACTTGAAGGGGAAATTATTAAGGGAAACATTCCCGAGGGGACCTAATTGGTCCCTTCCCTTCCATATCTCCTTTGATGCTTCAGAGATAGATGTTGATGCAACTTTGGGCAAAGAAAAAAATTAGGCATCCTATGCAGTTTATTTTTCCAGTAAAAACTTATCCCCTGCTGAGTTGTATTACATGGTAGTGGAAAAGTAATTTCTACCTCTATAATTCACCATTAAGTAATTCAAACATTACATTACTAGATATGAAGTATATATTCACATGAATCATTTTTCAATTAAATACTTAATGAATAAAACTTTGACTCGTGGACGAATTACTAGGTGGTTACTATTGCTACAGGAATTTATTATTACCATAATTAATATGCTTGGTAAATTGAATGTTGTAGCTGATTTTTTTATCTAGGCTTAATAATCTAGGTAAAATTGTTCCTATTGATGATTTATTTCCAAATGAGCATTTTTTTGCTATGTCTACTAATTATCTGTGGTTTGCAGACATAGGCAATTATTGGGCCAAAGGTAAAGCATCACCACATTTGTCCACTAAACAAAAGAAGAAGATCATTAAAAATAGGGCTTCATATTCATGGATACAAGGAGAACTCTTTTAAACAAGGGTTGAATTGATTATTCACAGGTATTTTCAAGAGGGAGATATGTTTGATATCCTTAAGGCAACCCACAATGAACCACGTGGCTCCATTTTTCTAATAAGCGAACAACATATAAAGTACTTAGTGCAGGCTACGTTTGGCCATCCCTTTTTAAGGGAACCAAGAGATATGCTAGCAAGTGTGATAATTGTTAGCAGATGGGCCGCCGAGTACAAGCAAATGGAATGCCCTTAATTCCATAGGTGATGATTGAACATTTTTAAAAATGGGCAATTGATTTTGTAATACCAATTTCACATCTATATTTAAATAAAAGGTATACTCTCATTTGTACTAATGTTTTTATGATATGGGTAGAAGCTAAAGTTATTTTATATGTTATCAAAAAGTCATAATTGATTTTCTATTTGAAGAAAATTTTGTGAGATTTGGTGTGCCTAGGGAAATAGTTTCTACCAATGGAACCTCGTTTACTTCCAATATTGTGAAAGGATTTATGGACTAGTACAAGATATGCCACAAGAAGTCATCTCCTTATCATCCATAGGCCAATGGCCATGTGGAATCCACGAACAAAGTGATTGAAACAATCCTTACTAAAACAATCAATATGAAAAAAAGGATTGGGCAAGAAAAGGCTTTGTAGGCATATAGTACTAACCGGAGGAATAACACTGGTCATACACCATATGAACTATTTTATGTGTAGCAAGTCCTTCTATTGATTAAGTTCCAGATCAAGACTTATAATATTACAGTTCAGCTGGGTCTAGATCTTTCAGTGGAAGAATAACAACGTGTTTTGCAACTAAATGAATTAGATGAAATTATAATATATGTCATACAACAAACTATTTTGATCCAACAATATTGCAGTAAGTGGCAAGATAAAATGGCCAAGAGAAATCAATTTCAACCATGTGACTGGGCACTTCTCCTTGATTAAAAATTGTAAAAATTTTAAGGTGAAGTTTCACACTCATTCGCTAGGACCATATGAGGTTGTCAAATTATTTGAGAATGGAGCTATTGAAATCAAGACAATTGATGAACATGAGATTATCTTCTTGGTGTATGGGCACATACTTAGACTGCATCAACAACCTATCACCAAGTCAAGTAGGTTAAAAAACAAACAAACCTTAAGATGGTGGGCAGATCTGATACTCATCTTGTTGTGAGTATTTCATGATCTCTTTTCCTTCTAATTAAAGAAAAAAGAAAAAGAAAAAGAAAAAAAGAAAAAAAGAAAAAAAGAAAAAAAGAAAAAAAGAAAAAAAGGAAAATGATAATGCATAATTGTGGAAATAAGCTTGCTAGCGCAATTATGTAAGGCTCTACCTGAAAACAAGGACACTGGTGGGAAGAATCTCTTTTTTAATCAAATGGGATTGCTGGTTTAATTTTTACACACGTCTAACCTATCTCTCAGAAGAAGCATGTTTCTATAGGGAGCTTCTAGTGGCAGTATAAAACAACCAGTAAAAATATAACCCTTATCAAGTTAAGGGCATGTGATGTGCTTCATTTGTACGGAAGCAATATAGAAATCCCTCTGTAGCTAATTGGTTTTACATGTTACAACAATATATTAACAGAGACATCATCATTCTAGAATTGAGTTCTATCTATTTCCACTTTTACATTTTCTAAAATCCCCCTTAATTCTTCAATTCTCCTATACATATATGTCCTTCCCATTCTTCTAAATATGACCCCTTTTCCCTATAATTTTTTTCCCACTTTATCATCCCCAAAATTGTATTCCGTGTCCCTTTTTATTGTGTATCCTCCTCTTCTTACTATTTTTACTCAATTCTGTCTTTACTTTTGTATGTCCTTGATGATGTCCCCTCCTGTTATTTAAAAGAACTCCTGTCCCGTATTATTTATCCCCCATACTCCTAAACTAAGCTAATTTCCTTGAAAAATCTTTGCGACTCAGAGCAAAGTGTTAAAGGATGGAAACATTCAACTTGGCGTTGAGAATTTTGTAATGAAAAAAGAGCTCAGTTTTGTATCAGTATTGGTCCAACACAAAGCTTTTTTTGTTTTGTTTTGTTTGTTTTTGTTTTTTTGCTTTTGATTTTTTTTGTTTTGCTTTTTGTTTTGTTTTTGTTTTTGTTTTGTTTTGTTTTGTTTGTTTGTTTGTTTGTTTGTTTGTTTGTTTGTTTTGTTTGCTTGTTTGTTTGTTTTGTTTGTTTGTTTGTTTGTTTGTTGTTGTTGTTGTTTTTTTTTTCTTTTTTCCTTCGTGGAATGATTAGTTAGATATCATCATTTCTTATGAACAATTGAGCATAAGATGTTATTTTTGTTTTGAGTATAGGAACAAATCTTCAGTGCAAGAACCCTCTCAAAAGTACAAGAATGTGCAAGGCTCGATTTATTTTGTTTCATTCCTATGTGAATATTCCTCTTGTAAAGTTTGTAGTTTGAGAATTTAAAGTCAAGTTTCATTTATGATGGTTTATGTTCAGATAAAAGAACAATTGTTTCTTGAATTCATTTTTAGTGAGATGAATATTATTTATAAGAGATCCTTAGTGGTGCTTGGATGTTAGCATAAACCAATTTATTTTCCTATTCCATGTAACACAATTAGTAGAACTAAAGCGTATTAATGTGTTGAGATTGCAACAAGATGATGGAGCTTCGTGAAAAGAGTCACCTTCACTAAGTGGGCCCGCAGGCTATTTTTGGCGCAAGTCTATTTTTAGACTATGTCTATTTTTAGACATATGGATCATGGTCTATGGATTGCAGGTTGTTGTTTATGGATGATTGATCAAGTTGAGAAAATAGATGGACTTCTATTTTTGATGAAAGTGTGAGTGATCAAGTCTATTTTTAGACTGGCTGTCAAAAATAGAAAAGTCAAATATTATTATCTCACAATAATATTTGGACTATAAACTTAATCTTATTCTCTTGGAGCACTTCAGTTTGAGCTACAGAAGTGGCACATGCAGCTGTCAGAAGGAAATATGCTTTTCTTATGAGTCAGTTGAGTTGTTGCATGCATGACTTCAGTTAGAACTCAAGTGAGTTGAGTTTAGTGGACTGGAGGTGCAGTTGATGGAGTTGTGTTCAGTTTAGCTTTGTTCAACTGGTTGTATTTAGTCTAACTGGCAAATAGACTAGAGATGAGTTGGGTGAATTAGTTATTAATTAATTCACAAGTTATTAACTCATAATGCAAATAATGAATACATCAGTTAACTCAGTTGCATGTCAGTGCATGTTCAGTTCAGCAGGGACAGGTGTTAGAGAATCAGATTGCTATCAGTTGTGACTATAGTTGTGCACCAGATCTTGCACAGTCAAGGGATTGAGTATTGCCA
>APFE031134282.1:29026-45099 GCA_000404065.3 Pinus taeda
AGGTTCATCTCAATACACTTGGCTAAAACCTTTCCCAGGTTAGTCAATGCTTCTTGGAAGTTGGACCCATAAGGAGTAAAGTCATCCATATAGATTTCCACCGAATCATGAACTAGTTCAGCAAATATGCTCAATAGTGCTCTCTGGAAAGTGGCAGGAGTGTTGCACAACCCAAAGGGAAGGACTCGGTAGGCAAAGGTACCCCATGGACAAGTGAAGGTGGTTTTATCTTGGTCCTTCGGGCTGATTTGGATTTGGTTATACCCACTAAACCCATCTAGGAAAGAAAATAACTTCTTCCCTGCTAGTCCATCCAACACTTGATCTATGAAAGGCAAAGGGAAATGGTTCTTCTTGGTGGCTTTGTTAAGTTCTCGGTAGTCTACACAGATTCTCCACTTCCTATTTTTCTTGGGCACAAGCACTAGAGGTGAAACCCACTCACTATCAGACATGGGGTAGATGAATCCTGCATCCAACAACTTTTGCAATTCTTCTTTGACGATGTCCTTAAGGGCTGGATTCATTCTCCTCTGAGGCTGCCTGACTGGTTTATAACCCTCTTTAATGTAGATGTGATTGGTATAGACCAATGGGTGGACTCCTTTCATCTCCTTATAGCTCCAAGTGAAAGCATCCAAATGGATGTTGAATAAGCTACACAGCTCCTTCTCCTAGGAGGGAGATAAGGAGGAGTTGATCTTTAAGGTTTTTTCAGGGCCAAATTCTACATTCTTAACTCTAGGAGAGGTCGAATCAGTCCCACAGAGGTCCACTAAAGCACTGGCTTGGGGATCTTCCACCAACTCTTCTAATGACAATGCACCGAGAGGTGGATTTTGAATCAAATTCTCAATCAAGTCATCCTCAGTTTGAGGGCCTGCCCTGGTGGCTTCGATTGTACACAAAGGTGCAGAGTAGACCTCATTCTCATCTCCCTCTTCCAACCAAAGTGGTAAGTCATGTTCTAGCAGAGGTTGGCAGGAGGATAGAGGACTAGCTTCTTAGACATAGGTCCATTCTTGATGGTCATGCTTCCAGCGCGACAACGGATGTAAGCATCTGCAGTAGCTAGCCAAGGCCTACACAAAATGAGAGGGTATCTAGTGAGTTTTGCTTTTGGCTGAAGGACCAAGAAGTCCGCATGGTACTCCTAAGAGTCAACAGAGACCAGGACATCTTCCACAATCCCTTCGGGAGTCACGGCGGAGCGGTCTGCTAACTGCAGTACTGTCAAGGTCTTCCTCAAGGAACTCTGAAGGTTGAGTTTAAGCATAGTATCCCTGGTCATCACATTAATGGCAGCCCCTAGATCAATCAAGGTGTGGGGGATTATGGTGCTATTGATGTGGACATCAATACAGGACTCCCAAGGTACAAATATTTTGTATAGATTACTTGCCCCAAAATTAGATCGGACAGTTGTCCTATGACATTGATAGTCTAGGCATCTCTCTTGCACCTGCCTGGGTGCCTGAAACACTTCTCCTTAATCAATTCGCTGTATATCGGTACATATTTTATGGCCTGCAGAAGGGGTTTTTTCACACACAACTGCTTAAGTTCTCCCAGAAGCTCAATCTCCTATGGGTTTGGTTGCGTGGTTGCTGTTAGTTTCTCAGGAAAGGGTGGAATGGCTTTGGGTTCACTTTCCTATTTTTCTTCCTCATCCTCTGGGGAAGGAAGTGGGCAATCTGGAAGGACCCTCCCAGATCGCAAGTTGATCTCCTAGATCTCCACAGCATAGGTAGGACATGTTGTCTCCCCAGTGTATACCTGCTGGGCCTGTCTGTTGTTGGGGTTCAGGTTCAGTTGGGCAGGCATCTGGGGTTGTCTTGGAGGAGCAGGAGGTAATGGTTGTCGTTGAGTCAGTGGTGGAGGTAAAATGGTGGGAAGAGAGTTGTATTGGAGCCTCCACCCCTACTGAGGTGCATTCCACTGAGGCTGAGGTTGGACATGTGATGGAAACGAATGAGCAGTAGGTTGAGTATGGTATTGAGATGGATAAGACCACGGAGGAGGTGCGGACCAGGAAGGATGAGCAGGGGGACCCCAAGAAGGTATATGAGCAGATTGTTTGGCGCTATAATAAGCTTGGGATGTCCCTTGCATCCCTTGCTGGTAAGGTCTGGGCCCATGTGGCCTCCTTTGGTTGAGGAAGTAGAGAGGTTCAGCAGTTGCCTCAGTCCCTAAGTACATGGCTTTAAATCCGGGTAAGGTTGGGCATTGGTTTGTGGGGTGGTCTTCCTCACAAACGAAGCATACCTCTACTGAGTACAATGGACACTCGTTCTTAGGGTTCTTCCTCGTACATCTGGGACAGAAAATGGCCAAAGCCCTCTCATCTTCCTCTTTCTTTTGCTGGATTCGGAAAGTATCAAGTTACATGGCAATGGTCTGTCTCATCTCACTTTTGAGGTCTTCCATCTGATTAGCAAACTCATGCTTGGAGAAGGTGGTACTAGCTGAAAGTGGATTCCCCTTACCTCTTTTCCGGGCTGCCCTAGAATGGTTTCTAAACACAGTGTTTATGTCCTCATAAGGTAGTTGGTAGATGCCTCCTCCAACTAACAACTGTAGGGTATCTAGAAGGTCTTTAGGGACTCCTCGGAGCAAAACTAGCTTCAAATATTTAGGGTCAAGTGTGCACCTGGCCTGTTTATAACTAAGCTGGAACCTTTCCTCGTAGTCTTCTAAAGACTCATCATTTCCCATGGTCATTCAAAAGATCTCTCCCTTTGTTTCCTTTGACCTACAGTAGTCCTATTATTTGTTGTTAAAGGCTTGCTTCATCTGAGCCCAAGTAGTGATATTGTTTCTAGGTAACCCCATGAACCAATGTAGTGTTGCATCCTTGAGAGTAGAGGGAAAGAGTTTCAGCTTTTGCTTGTCTTTGGCATAGTCATAAGTTCGACACAGGACAACAAACTCAAACAGGAAGGTATCAGGGTCTTCGGTGATTAGTCCATGGAAGTGAGGTAAGGCTGAGGGACTTATGTTTTTCATTTTTATGTCCCCATTGGTCTCTCGGATGAGAAAGGCACCTTCTATTCTCTCGTTATCTCCTATACCATTTCTGTGTTCAGCCATGGTCTCAAGAGGGATGTTCTCTTGCTCTTCTTCTATTATAGGATCTTCGTATATCTATGGAGGTTCACCTGTATGTTCATCTGGATCATGGCCACCAAAGAAGAGAGAAAGGTGACTCAGTGACGTGGTGGGGGTGTTGGGTAAGAATTTCCAGGTATTGTCTCTGTTCCTACGAGGCATGAAATGAAGATTTTTGGCTGCTTTTGTTTTTTGCTTGTACCTGCAAAACTGAAAATAGATTGAATTGCAACTAACTAAAATCTATCTTGCTG
The DNA here is from genome assembly GCA_000404065.3 of Pinus taeda. Lineage (NCBI taxonomy): Eukaryota > Viridiplantae > Streptophyta > Pinopsida > Pinales > Pinaceae > Pinus > Pinus taeda. Next base: position 32,389 of record APFE031134282.1, read on the forward strand.
AAATGAAAATGTGGAATTGAAATGAAAGCAGGAAAGAACTAATCTATTTTGCTGAAATGAAATTGTAGGAATGAAGTGCTAGGCTACGCTTGCGAAATTGAAATTGTGGAATTGAAATGCTACTCTACGCTTATAGAATTGGAATGCTACTCTACGCTTGTAGAATTGAAATACTATTCTACGCTTGCAGAATGGAAATGCTAGTCTACGCTTGTAGAATGGAAATGCTAGTCTAGGAAAGTAGGAAATGTCTAGTCTATTTTTGCGGAAATGAAATTGCATAATGTAAATGAAATAAACTACTGAGGAGAAGGTTGTGGTAGAAAATAGAAGAAAAGCAACAATCACAAATACTCTGACACTTCCCTGGCAATGACGCCAAAAAGAATGGTGGGCTCCAAGATTGCAGCAATAATGCTGCAACTCCTGGGACTCCCTTCTTTACTTTATATCAACCCAGTAGTTCGTAACAAACTTGGAAACGACGGTGTTGTATGCACAAGTACTAGCTCTTACTGCAGTTGTCACTTGGTTAGCTGGCACAAGTCTGCTAGGGGCTTAAGCCAACTTCTATGAGCTCTGAGAAGAAGCTTTTTAACTGATGGATGAAAGCTAACTCAAGGGAAGCTAATCTACTTGTAGAAAGAAACTGAAACACTGAAAGGAAATGCAAACCCTGGCAAACCCTAATTTTACAAGCTAGCCCTACTGATGCGAAAAAGAGGATGCAAGCTGCTGAAAAAGATGCCATTACTTTTAGGAAGGTAAAATACATGTGCCTAAACTACTTCTATCTGAAGAAAATGTCTTTTTGTATTTTTGATTAAGTTGTCAGATTTATCATGCTTGTGCTTTCTTTGTTTTTGGCTGTGCAGAGGTGGATCGGTGAGAGAAAATGTTTGCAGGAGGTTGGGAAGGTTCAGAGAGGGTCTAAGGGGTCCCTAGCACCCTTCCTGAGAGTTTCACAGAGTTTGGCTTTCAAGAAACCGCTTTCGTGAGCTTCTACAGGAAGTCTGCAGGGGTTCTACAGGATGTTCTGGAATTTCTACAAGATGTATGTAATTTTCTACAGGATGTTCAGAAATGGGATTTTGGAGAATTGATGGAGGGATAAAGGTGGAGGAATGAGTATGGAGATGAGATAGGGGTGTGAGGAGGTTGAAGACTTGGTGGATGGAGTTGAGGAGTGGCACGGAAGGTTAGATTTGTTCAAGGAGGGATGAAATGATGTTGCACAAAAAGATGAGAATCAGGGCAAAGTAGGTAAATGAGGCAAATGTAAGGTAAGGGTTCTAAGTGGAGGATGGATCAAGTGGATTTGATGGAGTATGGGCAGATAAAGAAGGATAACAGGTGCACTGCAAGTTGTTTTTCAAACTGGACAACCAAACACTTGGAAAATCAAAGACCTAGTTACGTTAGTCTATTCTGACCTGGATAACAGCAGAGAAATGGAACGGAAGTTTAATTGCAATGAAATCAGATGAAATAACTATGCAACTAAGAAATCATAACCCTAAGCACGCAACCAAAACTAATATCAAGTTTGTCAACTAAGAATCCAACACTACTAATTGCATGGTGAAGCAAAAGACAGTGTTTTTGTTGGCAGCAATGTCACCTTTGTTCCAACTCATAATCCCATTGAGGGAGAGGTGAGATCAGAGGTGCTTGATGGCCTTTTCCTGGAGATCTTCCCTGTTACTAATCTATCAACTAAATTTGAACATAAAAAACCTAACTAATCATCAACCATGACCTATGTAACTAGCATGATGTTGATCTACTTAACAGAAATTATTTTGCAGAGACATAAAAACAAATAACAATACATAAAGGAAGCCTTGGCACTTGAGTTGGGCCCAACCCCAAGAGCTGCAGACTCCTAAAGAAACTCAGAACTGATGCCAAACAAAGTTGCTTTCCATTACTCAAAAATAGCCATGTTCATAAGAAAGTTATACAACAGCAGCTACAAAAATGAGCTGAGAAAATAGCAGCACCCTAGTGCAAAATAAAAATAGTCCAAAAAGTAAACTACGAAGGCTAAAAGCCTTCCTATTTATGCCTACGAGGGGCCTCAGTAGCCCTCCTTAACTCAAGGGGCTCGGCTACTGCAACTACCAGTAAACAGTCACTTTTCACCAAGCTGCTCGACTGCCTTCAAGATTCATTTTGGTGGCCTACTGAGCTCCGAGTTCAGGGTGGAGATTTCGATGAAGGGACATTTAATGCAAGAGAAATCCTTCCTACGAATCCTCACGCTTGTTCCTTCATGCTTGGTTGTCATCTTGGCTCATAATTGCTTGGCTTTGTTCCAAAATTTGTCCAAAAACCTGAAATAACCACGTATTAGCCTTCTTGGTAAAGTGACCACCCTCATTCGTTCAACTACCATAAACATACTCAAAAAACATACATAAACTATGAAAAATGGTGGATTGTTCAAGAACAACTAGGCAAAATGAGCCCAATAAGTTACCCAATTCCGGGGCTCATCACCTGCTGGGAGGAATTGCACTATTTTTTGGATGAAGCCTAACTCAAAAAATTGCGCAATTCTGGAGCCCAGCAGACTGCTAGATAGAATTGCGTATTTCTGGAGGGAAGGCTGGTTGCCCTCTAGAATTGCACAATTTCTTGAGGGAGCTTCTCAAGCTGCAACTGGACCATGTCCAAACAAACAACTTGTGAGGGGAATGCATCAAGCTCTAATAGACAAGATAACTTTCTACAAGAAAAACACTGAATCTTATGTACTTGACGAAGCAAGACATGTTCCAGCGAAAGGTTGGTAGGTAGGCTCCAAAACAAAGCTAAGGAAAATTTTTTTGAGGGTGGTTGTACCCGCTACAACACTTGGCAACACACTGCTAGAAATCTAGCTCTATAATTGGACCTTATTCGTGAAAATCAAGTCTAACACCTCCAGAAGTTTTGTTCAGTTCTCAGTTCATCTTGGTTTCCACACTTTCTTGATTGTAAGATGTAGCATTTTCCAAGCTCTTAGTCTATTTACACACATTCCAAGACAAGTCAACACAGTTGTTTCAATTGGGGTTGAGGGGTATATTGTTGCATAAGCAGTATAGTCATCAGAGTCTTAGTTTCATCTCTGGTGTTGCTCGACTACCAGCAGGCCTCGACAATACCCCAGCGGAGTCACATATGAAAAAAATCATGGATCCACTACCAATGAGCCTGGTCATTACCTCGGCAGAGTTACTTTCATCACCTCTCTACACAGGAAACCTTTCTCTTCTTTCACCTTACTCATTTTCATTTTTTTCAAACTTTTTTTCACTTTTTCATTTTTTTCATTTTTCATCTTCGCAAGTGTGCATAACACTTATTCATTTCAGAGGCAGAAGAGGGATCCGAACTTATTGAGAGTAGAGGAGGTTGTTCCTATAGAGAAGTATTTTATTATACCTTTGATGCTCCTGTTAAGTTTTTCCCCCTCACCTTACTCTACTTGACTGAGTTGACAAGGGTTAACCCAAAAACAACTGACTATAGTAGGTGATACTAGTTAGTGCACAAGCATTGTGTTTTCAACAAGGTTTACTTCGAATAGTACCTATTTTCCTTTGATGTATCATGGACTGAAGATAATAAGTTCTTAGATAAGAGAGTGGACAACTGAAAACCAAATGTTGATAATTGTACAAGTCCTCTTGTACTTTACCAAGCTTGTTTCAAGAGTCATACACGGTTTCATGTGAAACTAACCTACAAGCAAAACAAGCAAAGAAACAACAAAGAAAAGCGAAAGCAAAAGAAAAAGTGAAAACAAATTGAAAGCAAAGTGAGTAAGAAAACAAGCAAGAAGAAAAACAAACCAACAAAACAAGTAAAAAAACAAGAAAGAAGAAAAACAAACCAACAAAGAAAGCAAACAAGTATGCAAGAAAACAGACTGAAATAAAACACTTCTACTACTCCTAAGCTAACAGTGCATGGGCTATCTCACATGAAGTGATACTTCCAATGTAGCCAATGGTTCATTGACTGGCCTGTGTTGGTGAAGGCACAGTTTGTGAACATCATAGTTGCGCAAACTAGCAAGCATGAAAGGTATAACAATGAAGACAGACACACACTCAGCTTACAAGGGACCACAAAACAAAGAAGAGTGAAAGTGAATGACATGCATTTTGTGGAGCTTCAATGGTGCTATGCTACACTACATGCAGATGTTGAGTGTATGCATTCTCTTGACTGTGACATGCAAGAAAATGTGAGAGAGGTAGACCACTTATGTCGTGTATGTGTGCTTGCTGTGTAAGGTTCCTCCAATGCATGAGCGATGGGGTCATGTAGTTTGAGTGGAGGAAGAAAAATCAAGGTGTTTGATCTTCAATGCAAAGTAGAGAGTGATGTGGAGCCTTGAGTGTTTCAACAATTTCCTAGATGGAAGTGAAACCAACCTCAAGATAGTGATGGCCTGACATAACCATCAGCTTAGGCCGAAGTGCCTTGACAATCTGTGGGGTTTCAACTTCGTTTATAGATATATCATCGTAGATCAGTGTCTTATATAGATTAACAATGATTTAATAAACATCATGATCAGATGAGGAAGGGGATAGATCATGACAACCAAGATCAGAAAATTCAGGATGTTTGTCGACATCCTCATGATTTGATGAATCGGGTAGAGGGGTAGATGGGAAGCAAAGATGTTCACCCTTTATGTTTTCAGGAAAGATAGCTCATAGATTGGATGGATTTTCCTAGGAAGATGCATCGTCCCTACACTGTAATGACAGACTCACATCCGACGAGTCCTATGAATGATCAGAAGTAGAAACATCCAGAAATGGGTTTTGACAAAGGAAATCAATAGTGGAAGAATCACAAGGGATGTCAGGATAAAGCAGATGAGGTGTAGCTAGAAGGGAGTCAGCCTTCATTGCTAGTTCCTCCTTATATTCCCGTAAACACTCATTATGAATGATGACATAAGTTGGTTGCATAATGCCAACTCCATCGACAACTTGATCCTCATTCATAGTAGTTGAGGAGTCTAAAATGGGAGAACATAAGATAGTACAATCTAGAGGATCAACAGAACATGAGAACAGAGGTCGATGGAACGAATCTAAGTGACAACCAACAGGCATGCAAGCCAAATATGCACATATATCAAGAGCATGTGGGGTGGGAGGATGTGATAGTTCAAGAGATATGTGTGCATGATCTCCCACACCACTCCGTGGTGGTGGAGCTGTTTGATGAGGTGAAGGTGAACAGTCACTTGTGACAACAATTGCGCCTGTCTGTGATTGTGCAGCTCCCTAACCAAAGTGTACTGAGTGGGGTTCAGATATGCGAAGAAGATACTCAAATCTTCCATCAGGAAATTCCAATCAATATCATCTTCGGGGAATCAGTATGCAAGATTACAAAAGCGTGTGTAAAACTGATCAACGGATTCATCTGGTGCTTTTCGTATTTTCAGAATTTCTTTGTTGAGTGCTTTATGGTCAAAGTGATTGAAAGCAAGTTCTATCTCTGTGACTAGATGAGCAAGAGAATGAATAGATTTTAGAGGCAACATGGCACACCTGTGCATTGGGTGCCCTCGAATCATGTAGATGAACAGTGCAAAGCTCATGTATTCTTCAAAGATTCCATACATTTTGCATGAGCCTACAATGTCGACCGTGTGCCTAACCAAGGCTATGTGGCCTCCACCTTCATATGTTTTATGAGACAAGTTATCTGAGAGATTTTCTGAGATAATGAAATCATTTCCATAAGACATACACTCCATAAGAGCAACTCGGTAGCTAGTCATGATAGATATGTAGAGATTCAAAATAGATGTGAGGACTCATCTTGTCATCTCGCCCTCCTTTTAGCACCAAAATTTTGATGGTGCTAGACCTGCCAACATGTAAGGGGATCTCCTCAATAAGAATTCCCAATCAGACCTCAGACCGTTTCGTGTAGGAGTCCTAGCAGTAAGTCATACGGTAATTCCTTGATCGTGATTTCACACAGAAGCAAGTAAGATAACTCTGTTGGTAGCAAAGGTGTGATAGTTGCAGTGAGCCAAGGAAGGTTCATGAGGGGTCCTACCACAGAGAGATTGAGATGAGTGTGCCCCTTGGAAAACTGTGATAGCATGAAGTTAAGAAGGGGACACATGAGAGAAGATGCATCACAACATGAAAGGTAAGCTAGCAAGCAATCCAAAGTGATGGTTAAACCAAGAACACATTTCAGAAAGATTCATAAATACATACATACATAGCTATACATGCACGTGTAAGAAAACCAATACATATATCTTTTAGGGTAAACCAAATAGCGCAGAATATAATACAACATATTCATGAAACATGTTGGCTCTTGTTATATTAAGAAGTGTAATTTCCTGTCATACAATACATCCATTTCCAACCACTAGTTCCGATAACGGAATGTTATAGCCACAATGCCTTCTCCTCCAAAGAGATGTACTAGCTCTGTGCAGTGGAGAAGCCAAGACTTGTTACAATACTATCCAAGCTCTCCCTAAGATAGTCTTATCGAAAGCTTGGTTCACCAAAATTCTTTACAATGCATTATGAGGTTCTATTTATAGCAAAGGGTGGGGTGACCCTTGACATTCCCCTTTGTGACAATTCATCTACCCTCATGACTCTTCATCTACTCTATGGTTGTTACATCAAATTAATGACACTTGAACTTCCACTTGACAAGACGTTACATTACAATGCAAATGTGCCCATGTGAGACAAAATGGCTTGAGAAAGCCATGCAAGACATCACTGACACTCTGTCTGATGTGTCGAGACCAACTCTTCGGCATGCTTGTGATGGTGAATTTGGTGAGATGATGTCAATCTTGGTCGCCCGTGATAGTGTGCATGCACTCCATGGTGACATCTTTCTGAAGCGAACTATTTCCTTCATTGCATCCGGGTGCATTGTTGTGGCTCCTCCATCCAACTCATCTACTAACATGATGGTCTTCTTGGGTGCATCCAAACCAACAACACACTGATGCATAGTGTCCGTGGTGATCTTCCAGTGTGTGTTGGTGTTCATGCACATCAACTGTCAACTACATGTTCAACTCTCATTGGAATTTCTTCTTGTATTTTCCTCGATGAGTGTGATGAATGGGTGGGATCACATGCATGTTCATGATGACATGCATTCTGCTGAATTCCCTTGCATGTGATCAACAACACTACTCACCATGTCTGCTGTTGGGATGGATCTTTAACTTGTAGGGGTGCAATTTCATCCGTGAGTGCATGTTATGCCCGCTGCTATACCTATTCTTCCTTGAGTTTCTTATTGAGAACATGTAACTTCTTCTTTTTTCTGTTCTCTACCTTCCCATGATCTTCATGTCGCGTCATCACCTCATAGCCTGAGTCTCCAAAGTTTCTTTCACCACAAGTGGATCTTCTTGAGCTTGCAACTTTGTTCTGCCTCTGTGTTGTCAACAACCTTCCTCTTCCATTCATTGCATCTGGTATGCTGCCTTCAACTATTGTTCATGATGTTTCTAATTGGGATGTTTCTGCTGTCATATCTTGATGTCCATGTCTATGAAAAACTTGATTTCTTCATGGGCAGGAAAGTCCATAGACAATTGACTGCATCCCCAAGTGTGCTCTAAATGGTGTCTTCAGCTCTGCTCTCTTGGAAACCATTGTATTTGTACTACTGAGAGGTAGATGAACACCTGTGATACCTGTGTGATTGACCAATGAAGGTTGCACAATTTCTTCCGAGAGGTTGGGAGACTGACTACCAAGACTACACATGGCATAGTTTGGGCTACTGGGAGGGTGAATGACTGCTGGAACTGTGCAATGCATAGTCTAGTCTGGTGACTGACTTCTAGAATGGTGCAATGCACAATCTTAGCTGGAAATGGTTTCAAGCTCAGTGATTCCATTGCGCAATTTTCTGGGCCAATAGTCATTGTCCCTCATAATTGTGCAATGCAGGACTAGAGGATAGTAACTAAGCAAAAATGGGCATTTCCTGAGAGAAAGGCAGAGCCTTCCCTATCAGGAGTGTGCAATGCTATCTTGGTGAGGTAGATTTTGGGCCAAGGTTGTCCAGACTCGCCAATGGGAAACTAAAAGCGAATGTGAATGTGAATGCATGGCTATACTGAGTGCAAGCATAAGTGAATTATCATGCATGAAAATGATGAATGACAGATTAAAAAAATGAAACATCATGGATGTGGGTGGGGCGAGTCACTGAATCAGTGACCATTCGTGAAAAACAGTTTCATGCATGCGACAAAAGTGAGATATTAATGAAAACTGAAATGGTGCTAGTACAAGCTAGCATGTATCAAAATGACAACAAGCGCTCACTGAAATCAAGCAGACAACATTCATACGAAGCGAAACAAAAAAAGTGCCAGAAATGCAACACAAGACATGGGAAGTGGGCTTACCCCAAAATAGTTGAGTTGAATGTGTCGATGGCTCCTAGATGTGATGTGGGATGTCAGAGCTACAAGGTTAATGTTAAGAATGAGCTCTACAATGTCTGGTTCATGAATTTTGATAAAATCGAAGATGTGATGAGCATGCCACAAATCTTGGAAAAGCAACACTTGGTCAGAGGTTTCCGAGATGATCCTTGCATGTAACCTCCAGCTTCTAAAAGTAGATCCCTAAATCAAGGGATTCCTTAGCTTGATGCCTTGGAGGGAGCATCCCATGCATGTAAATCAGTTTTTTTTGGTCCCAGAGGGAACTGGTTAACTCAACTGCACATGCAAGAGGCTACTCAATTGTTGGGAGAAAATGTGGATTTTTGGAAGGGAGATGGGATGGCTGCCCAGGAGATTTGTGCAATTTCTAGGCAGAGCAGCTGACTGCTGCCCAAGATTGCACAATTACTGGGCTGAGTAACCGTGCTAAGAGGAATTATGTAATTTTATGGATGAAGCCTAACTCGCAAAATTGCCCAATTTTGGAGCCCAGTAGGTTGCCAGACAGAATTGGGCAATTTCTAGAGGGAAGGCTATTTGTTCTCCAGAATTGTACAATTCCTTGAGGGGGCTACTCATCCTACAGCTGGATCAAGTCCGGAAAAACAACCTGTGAGGGGAAGGCACCAAGCTCTAATAGATAGGTTTCATTTCTACAAGAAAAACAATGAAGCTTGTGTACTTAACAAAGAAATACATGTTGCTATAGAATGTTGGTAGGGAGGCTCCAAAATGAAGCTAAGGCAAAATTTTGGAGGGTGGTTGTATCCGCTACAATAGATATCTAATGGTGACATAGTCAATATGTAAGATTACGGGGTACTTCTTTCCTGCTAATGTGTCTATTACCTATTAGATGGATATTCCATTGGATAGTTCATCACAACAGATCTATTAAAATTATGCTTAAAATATGAAATCTACATTATGAGTGTTTATTTTTTCTTATAGTTATGGATCTATAAATTATTGTTTATTGTGTATGCATGCGAATTATAATTATGCAGAAAGTAGAAAATAATGGAATAAAACTCATAGGCCACAAATCAACTCAAGATATAACCTGAGAAACCTTTTTGGGAGAACCTAGCTGGAAGGTAAGGTCACTCTACTCTCTTTCTCTGAATGGAAAATAGATGCAAGTACAAAGAAGTGAGGCATGTGGCTCGTTGGTTGCTATAATGCAAAAATACTCATTATTTACTCTCTTCCTATCCACTTTTGGCTACTTTGCTTGATTATGGAACAAAATGCATTTTAATAGAATGGAACCCATTTTCCTCGTAGTGTCCTAGTTATAAAACAATCTAATACGCTGCTAGTGGTTAGGTTTGACTCCATTAAATTTTATCTAGAGTTACAACATGGACACTTATAGAGTATCATTCATCACGACCACATCGTTATCCCAATTTCCATAAATAATGGGGGATGACGTGACATCATCCGAAATTACGTTGGTTAAAACATGAAGGTCAACTTCCAAGTGGCATAACGTTTTCATATGACCTATGATTGAGGTGATTCTTGCAATGTTGGAAAGTTTATGTGTAGTTTCAGGTCAGGAATAACACCACAAATGAAATTGTATTTTTTATTTAAGAGAGAATATGAATAAATAAAAGGAGAGGGAGACTATAGTGTTCCGTCTCCGAATGTCTCTTCATCTTCCAACTTCTTTTATTTTGTTGTTTACAATATCTACATAGGTTTTCCTAATCCTAAATACTAGGTGTCAAAATTCCCTCCCTTAACTTGAAGGGATGATGTTGATTCCAAATATAATTATGAACCTTTCAAACTTTTCCCTTCCAAGCACTTTGGTGAAGATGTCTTCAATTTTCTCATTTTTGGAACAATTCCATAAGTGGATTGTTTTGGCCTCAACATGATGTCAAATCAGATGGTATTTTGTATTAATGTGCTTCATTCAATCATGTAATTTTTGGTTCTTGGCCAACTTTATTGTAGAAGTGTTGTCAATCAAAAGAGGAGTTGAATGCACATGTTTATCCTGCAAATCTTCCAAAATTTTCCTGGGCCACAAAATTTCCTTTGTTGCTATAGCTTCTGCCACATATTCTACTTCAATTATGGAATCTGCTAGAACTAATTGTTTGCGTGAACTCCAGGAGACAACTCCTGATCCAAGACTCATAACATAACCTGAAGTAGATAATCCAGTTTCTTTATCTCCATCCAAATATGAATTAGAATATCCAATCAAGTTGAGGTCATCCACCTGTGTATAATTGAGTCCAAAGTCTTGAGTTCCCTTCAAGTACTTTAGAAATATTTTTACAGCATACCAATGACCCTTACAAGGATTTTTCATAAACTTGGGGAGGATTCTAACAACAAATTAAATGTATAGCCTAGTAGTAGTCATGTAGTTGAAAATTCCTACGAGTTTTCTATACTTTGTTGCATCCTCAAATTATTTTCCATTAGTTTATGTGAGTTGGATTACTCAAAGGATTGCACTCAACAATGTAAAACTTGTTCAACAGATCTCCATTGTACTTCTACTGAGAGAGAAACATAAACATCAGATTTTGAGTTACTTCAATACCAAGATAGTAGTGAACATAGCCCAAATTTGTCATTTCAAAAAATTTCCTCAGTTATTTCTTTATGGTTGCAATATAGATCTCATTGTTCACTGTCATTACAATATCATCTACATACACCACAAGATATACAATTGTTTTTCCAACTTTCTTGATAAACAAAGTTGCATCATTAAGATCATAATGTTTGAAATTGAGTTTCAGAATATGCTCAGTCGACTTCTTGTACCAAGCTCGTGGTGCTTGTTTGAGGCCATAAAAGGATTTTAAAATCTTGCATACTTTGTTTTCCTAACCCTTCACAACAAATATTTTTGTTTGGGACATAAAAACATTCTCTTTCAGGTCTCCATTCAAGAAAAAAGTTTTTACATCCATTTGATGGACTTTCTAACCATTCTGAGCTCCCAAGGAAAAAAGTGTGTAGATGGTAGCCCATTTTGTTGTGGGGGAAAATGTCTCCTCATGATCAACCCATTACTATTGTGCAAAGCCTTTTCTACAATCTTGGATTTGTGCTTTTCAAGTGGGACATCTGCTTTATACCTGTTCTTGAAGACCCACTTGTAGCCTATTGGTTTTGTTCCCAATGGAGGATCAACTAGCTTCCAAATGCCATTCTTTATCAAAGCATCATATTATTTCTACATCACTTCTTTCCATTCATCATGAGAAGCGAATTATTTGAAGGAAGTTGGTTCAAAATATATAGACACATATTTTTCACAATAATAAGAAACATCCATATCAACATGTGAATTAGGATCATCTACACCACCTCCATTTTGTCTAACAAAGCTTCTTGTTTCCGTCTTTCTAACCTCGTGAAGACGAATACTTTCAAGTGTCTTTGTCAACCATTTTGGAGGACCTTTGTAAGATGGCCCAAGATTTTTAGTTGAATAAGATGGGGCTAAATCAATATTTAGCCTCCCAATTCTCTTAATAACATCACTCAAAGTGTATTCTTAATCAATAGTTGGAGCTTCATGCAGGTGTTGGGCATGGAATCCCCCAAAGGCATGTTTTGGGGCTTAAAGCCTAAGTTTTGACCAAGTCCTTTGTAAAGACTCTGCGATGTGTGGGTGCAGAGCACGAACTCATAATAGATTCACAAGGTTGTCCACCCTTGTTTTGTAATGTAATGTCAGCTTCAAAGATTGTATAAATAGAGTGAGGCTCTAAGTGTAGAAGATATCGAGTTAAGAATAAGATAATATAAAGGAAGCATGATGAGTCTAAGAGCTTGAGTCAAAGTGTAAAGTGTGTCTTAGGTCATAGAGTTGGATAAGGCTCTACATCTGTGTGTGTAGAGGCCTAGTAGTCCACAACTAAGTGCGCGGACCCCTGTAGCAAAGTGCACAGGGCAGGTCGAGTCTGTAACCGAGGAAAAGATTAATAAAGATAAGTTTACCATATTTATGTGCATCTTTTCCTACTTTATGTATTATTGGGTATAATTTGCAAGTTTACTGTTTATTTGTTGTGTGAACTTATATGCATGTACTGTATAATAAACATAACACAAGGCTTATACTTACGCAAATATAAGAAGGCAAGTAAGATCTTGGGTGTGATTTAGGGAAATAGTGCAAAACGTTGCTCCAGTAGCATGGAAGCCCCACTGCCTCTGGTTAGGGCTGCACAAAGGCCAAT
>APFE031134287.1:1074-17179 GCA_000404065.3 Pinus taeda
AGAATTCTGAGGTATGTCAAAGGTACTAAAAGGTTTGGCATCTTATATAATGTCTCAGAACATTCAGATTTAGTTGGATACACTGATAGTGATTGGGCTGGAAGTGTTGATGATCGGAAGAGCACTTCTGATTATGTTTTCCATATGGGTTTAGGAGTCATTTCATGGGCTTCTAAGAAGCAGTCCATTGTAGCATTGTCTACAGCAGAGGCCGAATATGTGGCAGCTACAACAGCAGCATGTCAAGCAGTCTGGATGAGAAGGATGTTGAGGAGCTTAGGCCAAGAGCAGGCAAAAGCGACAGTGATTTTTTGTGACAATAGCTCAGCTATTGCATTATCAAAGAATTCAGTGCTTCATAAGAGAACGAAACACATCGATACAAGGTTTCATTACATCAGGGAATTGGTGAGCAATGGAGAAATTGCCTTAGAACATTGCAGGACTCAAGAACAGGTTGCAGAAATTTTGACAAAGCCATTGGATCAGAAAAGCTTTGAATTTTTTAGAAAATGTCTCGGTATGACCGAATGCCCAGCAGTTGAAATTAAAGGGGAGTGTTGAATTTGTAATTTCAACCGTGCGCGGGCAAATATTTAATGCACCTCAAAACCACCCAGCAAAACCACGAACCACGTGGAGGCATTTCGCAACGCTTTTGGTAAAAAGGGGTTTTTGTCAGAGGGCCTCCGAACACCCCAACCAGCTGCCACGCGTCCAGTGTACGAACCCAAAACCACTTTCCCCGGAAGCTAAAGGTCGTTTGGTTTGTCAGAGGTTGGTGAGCGAATTGCGTCCGATCAGGTCAACGGACAATCATTATCAACAACTTGGCCGAACTTTATTTTTACTTTTACGGCACGTTTTATTTAATGTTTTAATGAAGGTGTCATTAACTTAGGTAATTTCTTTAATGTTTTCATACGGCGAAGTTAATACGGAGTATGGGCCGAAACCATAATGTAAGTTTTTTATTATTTCTTTTTGGTATATGTTTTTAATAGGAGCGTTGACTCCATTGAAATTTATGATTACACACGGGGATTTTTGCACACGGGGTGAAGAAAAACAGGGCTCCGCAGTAGCCAATGAAAACCAAGAATTGTAATGCAATGTTTGAGATGTATGAAACGCAGCAGCGTGAATTTGTCTTTGTGATGTAAAAAGAAAAAGAATGCACAGCAGTGCAGGAGAAGGAGAAGTGAATGAAGAAAACCAGTGGGTTGTTTTGTTTCAAATCCATGAGTTGTTTCACACAGGTGAAAAGGTAAATGAGTAAAACTCTGTAATTTTGTTTTCACACAGCAGTTAATGTAAATGAAATATTTACACACAGTGGTGTAAAATTTCATAGGAGGCAGAGTAACTTTTGTGAAAATGTTTTGGTGAATCCCTCTGAGTAAAAGAGGATGAATATGTATTAGTGTTTTTGGTTAATGAATGGAAATCTTTATGGTGGTGAAATACTTTGCTCTGTAATTTTTTTTTAAGGCTCCTCTGTGCAAAAGATCCTGGTGTAAAGAAAACAGAGCATTGCCTCTGTGTTTTGTTTTTCTGGTTTTGGTATTTTCCCATTGCAAAAATACCCAAATAAGTATTATATACTTTAACATCCATTAAATGTTTAAATAGATTTAAGTAATATGGATTTAAAGGAGTTAAATACATATATATAGGTAAGTAATATGGATTTAAAGGAGTTAAATATGGGGCGATTCTGAGAATCGCCCCGCCGCTGCCCCGCCACCACCACCCAGCCTTAGCCGTAGCCGGAGTAAAAGCGCTACTTCCCCTCTATATCGTAAAAGTGTTGCTGACTGGGATTGGGCAATTTCATCGGGGCGGAGTAAAAGTGCTGCATCCCCTCTATATCGACATTAAAAACAGAATCCATAGCTTGATCAGCAGATGCCGGATTCATATTTAACTGAATAAACTAATTAATCACACCAAAACTTTTATGGCCACTGAAAACAACTCTTCGAAAAAGTCAGAGACATTGGAGGCTTCAAATTTCATTATGCTACTACAGGGCATCAGTCATGAAGCATCATCGTAAATGGGTGCTTAAAAGTTCCCAGGTTAATATGGACCAGCTGGATTATTTCATTACTGTACATCATTTATTTATTTTTAATATGGGGTGATTCTCAGAATCGCCCCACCACCCAGCTGTAGCCGTAGCCAGAGTAAAAGTGTTGCTTCCCCTCTATATTGTAAAAGTGCTGCTGACTGGGATCGGGCAATTTCATCAAGCCCGAGTAAAAGTGCTGCATCCCCTCTATATCGACATTAAAAATAGAATCCATAGCTTGATCAGGAGATGCCAGATTCATATTTAACTGAATAAACTAATTAATCACACCAAAAATTTGATGGCCACTGAAAACAACTCATCGAAAAAGTCAGAGACATTGGAGGCTTCAAATTTCATTACGCTACTACAGGGCATCAGTCATGAAGCATCATCGTAAATGGGTGCTTAAAAGTTCCTGGGTTAAGATGGACCTGCTGGATTATTTCATTACTCTATATCATTTATTTATTTTTAATGATACTTACCAATAGAAGTGCAAGAATACTCGATTGCCATTTTCTCTGAAAACGAGGCATAATCTCAATATAAATATCAATCAGGTATGGGAATGGAATGGAGCCTATCTTAGCCACAAGTAAAGAAACTGCTAGCTGTTCTAGATAAACCTGTCCTAGAATTCTAGTCATTGGATCTATTTGGAAGTATTGAAGTAAAATGGGTTTAGATTATCAATTTTCTCAGCTTGGATCCACAATTAAATTTCTGTGGTGATTTTAGAAACTTCATTAATGGCAAAGATCCAACGCGCTTATGGTTGTGCCAATTAATACTAACCACTGCGCTTATGTTATTTGTATTCGATTATTTGGAATAAATATTAAACATATCTAGAATGCCAAACCTTAATACAAACATATTTCAAACTTCTACATCCTAGAAGTTAATACCTAATTTTTGATAAACTATTACTTTAAATAACTGCCACCCTGTGAATATAGAATTAACAGCCAATTAGAATTTTACTAGAATTTCGATATAATATCAAACCTCAGCACACAAATATTTGAAGTTTTCACATCCTAAATTTTAATTCCTAATTCGAACTTGGACATCATTCTGGGTATGTCGATAACTTGATGATTAATACTAAGTTCTCAGAAAATATTGTAATGTAGAAACTACATCTGTTACATGGGCCAGAAAATATTGTAATGTAGAAACTACATCTGTTACATGGGCCAGAAAGGGCAAACCAAATCGCTAACGAGGAGAACAAAGCACAAGTTGGAAGAGAACCAAACATGAGAAAAACTGCCAAATCAAAACCCCATGCACCTCGAAGTATTGCATGTATACAAGTAGATAGTGTGCATTTAGTAGTGTTGCAATATATATTAAGATGTATACAGTTTCATAGGAAAGAGATATATGGATAAGCATTAAACAAAAAAAAAAAATATTAGGTAGAAATAAGTATTATATATTTTAGCATCCATTAAATGTTTAAATAGATTTAAGTAATATGGATTTAAAGGAGTTAAATACATAGATATAGGTAAGTAATATGGATTTAAAGGAGTTAAATATGGGGCGATTCTGAGAATCGCCCCGCAGCTGCCCTGCCACTGCCACCACCACCCAGCTGTAGCCGTAGCCGGAGTAAAAGCGCTACTTCCCCTCTATATCGTAAAAGTGCTGCTGACTGGGATTGGCCAATTTCATCGGGGCGGATTAAAAGTGCTTCATCCCCTCTATATCGACATTAAAAACAGAATCCATAGTTTGATCCGCAGATGCCGGATTCATATTTAACTGAATAAACTAATTAATCACACCAAAACTTTTATGGCCACTGAAAACAACTCTTCGAAAAAGTCAGAGACATTGGAGGCTTCAAATTTCATTATGCTACTACAAGGCATCAGTCATGAAGCATCATCGTAAATGGGTGCTTAAAAGTTCCTGGGTTTATATGGACCTGCTGGATTATTTCATTACTGTATATCATTTATTTATTTTTAATATCCACCGGTGGTGGGGCGGTGGCGGGGAGATTCTCAGAATCGCCCCACCACCCAGTTATAGTCGTAGCCAAAGTTGTTGGAATTTTCTGCTAAATTCCTTAACAAACAAACAACACAAAAATGCTCTGTTTCTCCACAGAAAACTGATAATTTTGTTTTCTGGACTTGGTGTTGCAGCAACAGGAATCGGTGTTGCAGCAACAGAGAGTTGGTGTTACAGCGACAGGAATTTGGTGTTGTAGCAACAAAAAAATTTCTCATAATTCAAAATAAAACTCTTAATAGAGCAATACTCAGTAACATTGAATCTGGTGTAACAGCAACGTGAAAGTGGTGTAACAGCAACAGAGAACTAACTTGTATTCATAAACAGTAAATCAGCTTGATACAGTAAACCAACTGATACAAGAGGAACACTTCAGTTCCACAAATCTATGCTTAAGAGAATCTTCCTCTTAACAAAGGGATTCACCAAGGAATGCTTCTGTTCCACACAAATAACATCTACCTCTTAACAGAGGGATTTCAACATGCCTGCTTCAGAGGCACTTCAATCTGTGTATACCTGCAAATTGACACTGCTGTGTCTGCACTGTTGTGCATTACAAATAAGAAAAATACTCTGTCTTGGTATTGCTGTCTCAGCACTGCTGTTTGAGCACTCTGTCTCAGCACTGTGTTTCAGCAACTCTATCTCAGCACTGCTGTGCAGAAAGCTTCATCCATGTGAGTCCGTGCTGCTGCACATTGTTTCTCTAAAACACAGAAATTACATTTTAGCACTATTGTGCTGTATTGTAGAGAGATTAACGCTGTTGCCACACACTGCTTGTATGCTGCTGCTCATTACATTTATAGGAAAATAAATATCTGAGTTAAACAATAAACTAAGTAAAATATCTGCTGATATTTATCTGCGTATTTATTGCAGAAGAGGCGGTGATGGCTTTCTCACTTGAAAACAAGTCGGTGGTGCAGGGGAATTCAGTTCTGAGAATTTAATGCTCATCAATGTGCAAAATATCTGTAGCGACTTTGCGGCATCGAACAGGCTAGAACATCTACGGGAAATCAGATTTTTGTCCAGTTGTTCATTGTTTGTAGTTGGAATTAAATTCCAACACTCCCCCTTAATTTCAACTGTTGGGTTATTAGTCATACCCAGACACTTCATCAAAAATTCGAAACTTTTCTGATCCAATGGTTTGGTCAGAATATCAGCAACTTGCTCCTTCTCTGCTCTCATGGCAGATGTAATTTCAAATCTCTTCCCTATGGGAAGATCCATCTGATAGAGTTCTACGAGGGTCTTCATCAAATTTTCAATCTCTTCCTCTGTCATATTGACAAGGGTGTTGGCAGTAAAGCCCATCTCAGCCATCTTGGCAAGAGTTACATATCGAACTCCATATTCTTTAAACCGATCTTCAAGGAACTTCAATTCCTTTCTCCCATGGATGGGTTTTGTCCATTTCCTATCTTCAACTGCATTTTTGAAATGAAAAGAGTCATCAACATGACTAGATAAAGAAAACAAAGAATTCGTACCTTCATTTGTTGCTTCTTCTGGTGTGCTTGGAGAAGAACATTCACTTTTCCTCAAGGGTGCGACTTGCTTCCCTTGTGTTGGCACTGCTGTTTGGGGATGCATTTCAGCCATCTCCTCATCATCTTCATCACGAGACAAACAGTTTTTATCATTCACTGTTTTCTCTAAGCTTTCATCATAAGCTTCCTCCTCAATGAACTGAGGTTTTACTGTCTTTACTTTCTCCATGCCTTGATAGGCTGTCTTGAGAGTTTCCCATGCTTCTTTGGATGTCTTAGCTGCTGCTATCCTTGGAAACACACTCTCATCCATTGCTCGATACAAGAAGTAGAGGGCCAAAGCATCTTTCTTCTTATAGCTCTTCAACAGCACTTTCTTTGCCTGAGTTAAGCTATTAAACTCATTTTTATCTGTTGGTTCTTCAAAACCATCCTCAACAAATTGTCATAAATCTTGTGAGGTAAACAGGGCTCTCATAACTATTGCCCAATAGTCATAGTTTTTCCCATTCAATAGTGGGAGCTAAGTATTAAACATAGCCATGCTAGTGCTGACACTCGCCATTCCTTGCACTTTAAACTATGCTTCAAATACACCCTAATATTTAAATAACTCACTGTATATTTAAAAAATAACTGAGAAATACCTTGGATCATTTCTTGAGTGTGTCTTCACTCTGTTGGAGAAGCTATTGCAGCAAGAAATATTCCTTCAGCTTCTTTGACGCCTTCAAAGAGACTGGACTAGCTTTGATACCATGTTGGAATTTTCTGCTAAATTCCTTAACAAACAGACAACACAAAAATGCTCTGTTTCTGCATAGAAAACTGATAATTTTGTTTTCTGGACTTGGTGTTGCAGCAACATGAATCGGTGTTGCAGCAACAGGATTCGGTGTTGCAGCAACAGAGAGTTGGTGTTACAGCAACAGGAATTTGGTGTTGTAGCAACAAAAAATTTTCTGATAATTCAAAATAAAACTCTTAACAGAGCAATACTCAGTAACATTGAATCTGGTGTAACAGCAAAGTGCAAGTGGTGTAACGGCAATAGAGAACTAACTTGTATTCATGAACAGTAAATCAGCTTGATACAGTAAACCAACTGATACAAGAGGAATACTTCAGTTCCACAAATCTATGCTTAAGAGCATCTTCCTCTTAACAAAGGGATTCACCAAGGAAAGCTTCTGTTCCACACAAATAACATCTACCTCTTAACAGAGGGATTTCAACATGCCTGCTTCAGAGGCACTTCAATCTGTGTATACCTGCAAATTGACATTGCTGTGTCTGCACTGTTGTGCATTACAAATAAGCAAAATACTCTGTCTCAGTATTGCTGTCTCAGCACTGTTGTTTCAGCACTCTGTCTCAGCACTGTGTTTCAGCAACTCTATCTCAGCACTGCTGTGCAGAAAGCTTCATCCATGCATGTGAGCCCGTGCTGCTGCACATTCTTTCTCTAAAACACAGAAATTACATTTTAGCACTATTGTGCTGTATTGCAGAGAGATTAACGTTGTTGCCACACACTGCTTGTATGCTGCTTGTCATTACATTTATAAGAAAATAAATATCTGAGTTAAACAATAAACTAATTAAAATATCTGCTGATATTTGTCTGCGTATTTATTGCAGAAGAGGTGGTGATGGCTTTCTCACTTGAAAACAAGTCGGTGGTGTAAGGGAATTCAATTCTGAGAATTTAATGCTCATCAATGTGCAAAATATCTGTAGCGACTTTGCGGCATCGAACAGGCTGGAACATCTATGGGAAATCAGATTTCTGTCCAGCTGTTCATTGTTTGTAGTTGGAATTAAATTCCAACAAATGTAAAAGTGCTGCTTCCCCTCTATATCGTAAAAGTGCTGCTGACTGGGATCGGGCAATTTCATCAGGCCAGAGTAAAAGTGCTGCATCCGCTCTATATCGACATTAAAAACAGAATCCATAGCTTGATCAGCAGATGTCGGATTCATATTTAACTGAATAAACTAATTAATCACACCAAAACTTTTATGGCCACTGAAAACAACTCTTCGAAAAAGTTAGAGACAGTGGAGGCTTCAAATTTCATTATGCTACTACAGGGCATCAGTCATGAAGCATCATCGTAAATGGGTGCTTAAAAGTTCTCGGGTTAAGATGGACCTGCTGGATTATTTCATTACTGTATATCATTTATTTATTTTTAATATGTGCATCTCATTTTTTTCCCATTTTGATGACTTCTCATCCATAATGAAATGTATAGTGAAGATGCTGGTGAAGCACGGAAACCCAGTTTACAAGTAGTTACCAAATACGTCCGAAACAGGGAAAAAAATCAGAAATTCGTCAATTCAATTCGAAGAGCGAATTGTTTGAGAAAATTCGAGTCGGTTCGTTCATGGTTATCTCATTTGAGCATCCTCAAAGAAAGTGCTTCAAAAGAAGTCGCTTCGAAACCAATATGCTTTAGCCGTGTGCTTTCTAAGTAGTTAGTTCGTTTCGAAACGTTAGGATCGCTCAAGATTTTCTGACATGTAACACACATAAAGCTTAAGTTCTAAACACATATAATTATGTCTATTTAGGAAAGGAACAATGAAAACGTATGTTATAATCAACTCAACCTTTGTATATAGCCAGAAATATAAGCGCCAACATTCAAATTGAACCAATAGTGTGTTGTTCTTATCAAATATGCCAAAGGTATAGCATATTTTAAAATCGATTGCCTATGGCATCTATAACTTCCCATATGTTATTTGGTTTGCAGCGCATATGACCATTGTAGGCTCCAAAGCCAAAATGAACGTTGTACTGGAAGCATAGTTACCAAATTCGGCCGAGTCGGACTACAAAATTCAAAAAATCACTAGTTTGGTTCGATTCGATAATTAATACGTGAGTTTGGATTTGATACGGTTGGAAAATTTTAATAGGCCGCACTTTTTTTGCCCAAACAATTTTTTAGAGACCCTTTTCCGGTCCATTCAAGCAAATCCAATTTTAGTGGAACAGGTTGATGATTTCAAATAAAAAACATAATTGATCTAACTGTATTAATTTATATGATGACAGAGACAACTAGATTGCAGGAGCCAAAATAATTTGCAGCATGTCGCAATCCCAGCACCAGTCACATCGTAATCATCCACTGTGCACAAATAGATTTATTCTATTGAAGAGTATATTTGGAAGCGTCATTGCCTAACACTTTTGGGCTTTTAGTTTTTTTTTTAAAGTTTATTGAGGTTTCATGATACCCTCAATTACATGGTTAATTTATATGAGCTTATAAAATGCATTTTTTATATTTTTTTACTTTAATTTTTATCACAATGCTAAAATAAATTTATCAATGCATATGAGCCTATCTTTATTATTTTATCAATATATATAAAGATATCTTTATCTTTATCTCAATGATGAAATAACTTATTATCCATTAAAATACCAAAATATTTCATATTTAAAATAAAAAAAGGGCCTTGTGCATTTGTTAATGTGAGAGAATCAATGGTGTGGGAAAAATATGTAGGTTTGATTTGAGGCAGAGGCCACTAATTGACTTGTTTCATATACAAGTGTGTGTCACTTTTTTGGTTTAAGTAGATTTATACAATATTAGATATAGAAACAACAATTTTGTAGTATTAAACAACTTATCAATGAGAAAAACGCTTAAAAGAGTTATAGTTGTTATAAACAGTGTATTCTGGAATTTTATCCATATTGAATTTTAAATAGTCAATTTTTTTCTATCGAATCTAATTCGGATTTGAATTCAACTAGAATTTGGTAACTATGACTGGAAGAAGTTTCACATACAATTGTCCGAAGTTATTACAAAAGGCGGAGATTTCTTACAGGAAGAGAAACGTAGGAATGAGAAAAATATATCTCACAGAGCAGAGAACAATAAAAATCAGCTCAAACTTCTGTATAAAGCCAGAAATATAAGTGTCGGTCTTCAAATCAAACCAGTAGTGTACATTATTATGATCAAATATGCCAGAGCTATTTCGTACTTGCAATTTTTCTTTTACTCCAAATACTTTAATTTGAGTTCTTTGGAGAAATTTTGGCAGCTAGAGTTGATGAAGAGGAAATAGAGTTAGATGGGGCGATTCTGAGAATCGCCCCGCCGCCCACCGCCCCACCGCCACTGGTGGTGGGGCGGTGGCGAGGCGATTCTCAGAATCGCCCCATCTAACTCTATTTCCTCTTCATCAACTCCAGCTGCCGAAATTTCTTCAAAGAACTCGTCAAAGGTTACTGCTCAATGATTTTGATTTTGACTTGGGGTTTAATTCTATTTTTACGCTGCACATTGTTTTTGTTTTTACAGTGTATGCTGCTTCATGTACATAATATGGAGTTGGATTCTGATACATGCAATGGTGAGAAATACAACAAATTTTGGTTGGTTTTTGGAAAATATACGAGTAACCATTTTTTTCATGCTTAAAAGCAGCGCAACTTCAATGTTATCCTCATTGCAGAATTCCCAATTGTAATCTCAATTTCCTCATGTAGCTTCTAAAGGTTGGCAATACAGTTGCAATATTTTTTTCATATAGTTTATGAAAATTGGATAGAGGTCGTAAAACATTTGGCCATCAAGTGAAATTATAGTAATGGCTTTTGGAATAAATTGATAAAAATCTTGCGCAATCTTTGAGGATTGGTAAGCTAAGGATTTCGAAATTTGCTTAAAATTTGCATATATAGAGTAAAGATCTGATTAATTTTATATAAGATATCCTTAATATGAATTTTTTAGTTGCTACTTTCAAGTTGTTTTGATACTAGTTGACCCTCTCTATAAACTATAGATCTTATGTGATATCTTCCTAAAGTTGAATTACTCATTTCACATTTAGGTATTAGTTAAAATTATTGGTAGTCTATCAAGTAAAGGGGCGAGTCAAATTCACTCTGGAATATAAAATGGGCATTGTACAAAGGTCCTTTGTAGCATATTTGGTTTCTTCAATAGTCCAACTCGCATGTGATTACATTAACTGCAACCGTCTATTTGGTTTATTCAAGAGTTCAACTTGCATGCGATTACATTACCTTTAACGTCGGTTTCTTCAATAGTCCAACGTGCATGTGATTACATTGACTACAACCCTATATTTGAATTAGTTTATTCAAGATTTCAACTTGCATGCGATTACATTACCTTTAACGTCATCCATTTTGTAGAAACAAGATAAATACCTAAGGTTCATACCAAAATTCACATTATAAAATGGGTTTTTTTAAAGGGACTTCTTATGATTATTAATATTGAAGTTCACTTTCCAAGGATCCTGATAACTTAACTTGGGTCTATAAACGTATTACTTAAAGACAAGGAATCCAATATAAGTTGTTTTTGAACTTTAAGGGAATATAAAATGTGAATGTGATTACATTCACTGCAACCCTCTATTTGAATTCGTTTATTCAAGAGTTCAACTTGCATGTGATTACATTACCTTTAACGTCATCCATTTTGTAGAAACGAGAGAAATACCTAATGTTCATACCAAAATTCACATTATAAAATGGGTTTTTTTAAGGGACTTCTTATGATTATTAATATTGAAGTTCACTTTCCAAGATTGTGATAACTTAACTTGGGTCTATAAACGTATTGTTTAAAGAGAAGGAATCCAATATAAGTTGTTTTTGAACGTTAACGGAATATAAAATGTGGATTTTTATTCAACTTCGCTTCGTCACATGCCCCTTCAAGATCATGCATTTAGTAGAAGCAAGAAAAACTCCCTATGTAATATTGTTGATTTTCATACCTTATAACATATTAAATAATTTTATAAAAAAATGCATAATCACTTTTTGTTTTGAAGGTGTTTTTGGCACAACTTTTGCACATAAGAATTCGGTGTTACTGACATTTTTTAAAAATGTTGAAAATTGACCCTAAAAAAAAGGTCATCATTCCAGTATCAACACTTTTCATTTTCAGGGTGCTTTTTGCAAAATTTTTGCACAAAAAATTCGTTTTCATTGCCATTTTTAAAACATGTTCAAAATTGACCCTAAAAAAAAAATCATCGTTCCATTATACACACTTTTCATTTTTAGCATCGTTTTTCATTCTTTTTTGGGGTTTTTTGGCCAGAGCTCCCATTTTGAGTTTATAGTTCCCATTTCAAAGTTTACATTTTTGTAAATCAAGCTCTAAACATCATAAAAAAATACTTGGATTATTTCTAAGATGCATATGGCAAACAAATGCTTCAAAACCCTAAACCTTCAAAACCCTAAGCCTACAAAACCCTAAACTTGCAAAACCCTTCGAAATCTTGAAACTCCAAGAGCAAAAACAACAAAAATTTCAATAGGAAGGTGAGGTGTTGAAAAACAAAGTGGCAATGGCTGGTAGGATTTTTCCTACCGGATAGACGTAGAAGCCATTTCCAAGCGTCTTATATGTCCAAACCTTCTCCATAGCTCGCAAGACCTTCGCCAGAGCCCACCAGACCTGCAACAACTTGGAAATTAGCCAATGCCATAAATATTCACAAACATTTCAAAACAAAAACCAAAAAAACTTGAAAATTACCTGTAAATTTACCTTCAACCTCGAATTGGCTAGAAATTGGTACTCGCTCCTCCCTAAACAACATATTGCGTGAATGAAACAACCATCAAGGTATTTGTAAACCCTCGATGGTCCAAAATGAACAACAATTTCAGGCGGAATAAAACAAGAACAGCGGAAACCATGTTCCATTAATGGATGCGTGCAAGCAAACAAGCCCGGTTAGCGGGTCAACAATGGCGAACAAGGCGCACAAGTAATGGAGCCATCCCACGCCATCGTCGGTGGAGGGCTTCCCCCAAACACCAAACCCAAACAGAAAAACACAGAGCAGAGCACACATCGCGACAAACAGGCAAAAACAACCGAGCAAATGGTCAAAATTAGGGTTTTGATGGGCTGACACCCACCACAACACGTGGCAGTCCACATCGGGCAGGTGTCGTACATGCGGGAGTGTCATCCACATGGGTGTAGCTAAGGTAGAGGAGAGGGCGCACAGGTAATGGCATCCCTCCCCTAATTTCCTTTGCACCAAACCGAATCGGTTTTGATAGATAGATTTATACATAGTGAATATATATATGTGCTCATGTGTTTAATTTCAAGAGATTGCATACCTAGTAGTTTAGTGTTTTCCTAAGACTAGTGCTGCTAGGATGGGAAAGCAATGATGCACTACATTTCATATGGGACACAAACTAAGGATTCAACTAAAGTTGTGTATTACATTTTGGACGGTACTTAATTGAATCGAAGAACCTTTTCATCAATCGATGCCTCCTAACCTCATTGTCGTGGTTATGGATGATTGCTTTACCAGTACCATATCTGAGGGGCTTTCCTGCATGATCTATTGAAAGAGACCATGCGACAAAAAGAGAATATGAACAAGGAGCCATTACACATAACTAGGTCATATTTATGAAAAATGGGCAAGTCACATTTATGACAAAGGGGTACAAAGATAATACTAACACGTAGTCCCATAATGTGGTAACATTTATGAGAAAGATAAATGTGTCCTTATTCCTCCAACTTTTCCACATCCATAAGTTTCAGAATGCAAACAGAAATCACTTTCAAAGGCGCATTTGGCACTAATTTTTTAATTTTATTTACCTGGTAACATTTACGAAAAAGATAAAAGTGTCCTTATTCCTTCAACTTTTCAACATCCATATGCAAACAGACATCACTTTCAAAGGCCCGTTTGGCACTATTTTTTTAATTTCATTTTTTCTAATCCCACATAAGTGGAAATAAATATGAGGCATAGTAACTTTTTAATGATCATTTGGTAAAAAATTAATCAAACTAGGTTTAAACACTTGATTTAGATATGCAAGGAGATTATCACTTTCAATTTTAGTCATTGCTAGAGTGGCTACAACTAGAATATACTTGCATCTTTAAAGTGCCCAATTTCAATAGGAAAGATGCCTATGGACGTAATTAATCTAATTACAAAACTAGTACATAATTAGTTTGTTTTTAATGTAATTATCAATGTAATATAATTAATCTAATTACAAAACTAATACAAAATTAGTCTATTTTTCCAAATTAATATTATATATTTGTTTCCAAAAATTTAACTCATTAGAATATTAGATATTGGTGTTGATTAAGTGATTAAGTTGACTAGGAAAATTGTCGAATGACCATATTCATTAGGTCGAAAATACGATTGGTTCGTTGGATAACCTATGCCTCTCTTAAATTTATATGTCGTAATGTGAAAGAATTAAGCCCCTATAAAATCAACATTTCCTTGATTCAAGAAAAAGCGGGGCTAGATGGTTTTCCAAAAAGCACACCCGATAGTAGCACTACTTTCTT
This sequence comes from Pinus taeda, assembly GCA_000404065.3. Classification (NCBI taxonomy): domain Eukaryota; kingdom Viridiplantae; phylum Streptophyta; class Pinopsida; order Pinales; family Pinaceae; genus Pinus; species Pinus taeda. The sequence continues at coordinate 15,078 of APFE031134287.1, forward strand.
GCCTACTACCTAACAACACTCCCATTAAAAACCATAAGCCATGGTAGGGACCGGTTAAGTGTATGTACTAATGAATCATGCGAATGAGTTTAAGCAAAGGTGATGGCAAGCCCAGCGTTGGATAAATAAAATTTGTAGCTTCATGTCGAAGCTTAAAATTTGCAATTTCATGTCTAAGCCATTTTTTGCAATTTGGTCGTTGTCATCATAAATCAAATTTTCAATGTTATGTTAAGGCCACTGTGTAACACACGCCGACATCATTTTATTAAGTCATAAAAAATGTTGAGCAATGCGTGTCTGATCATTCTGGTATGGGACCTCACATGAGGGACACGTGCTTGCAAATTCCATAATCAACGACATGCCATGCATCCACCCTCAACCTATAGCCTCTCTCCTCTTTGCCTCATTCTGTCCTCTGTTTCATGTAATGCAAGAGTAACATCATGCCCTTGGAAAACAAAATAATTGGGATGCCTCGACGCATAAAAAAAAATGCACAAATGCTTCCACTGTGCATAGTAGGATAGGGTTGTTAAGAAGTACTATTATTTTAACAATATTTTGATTGTAAGTCAACGACCTTCTTATTATTTCGTAATTAATCTTCCTTTCATGGTCATATTCGAAGCCATAGGTATAAACTATGTCTTTAAAAAAACCAGTGAAACAGAGCAGCTCATGATGAAGAGAAGAATGTTGAGCGAAGGGCGCAAATAATTATGTCCAACTCTTTATTTTGTAAACATAAATGTAAACTCAAAATTAAACATAAATTTAAATTAGATATCATTTTTTGGGATTCAAATATGTTAAGAAAGTCATTCATGTATGACCATTTCCATGAGAGGTAGTCGTAACTGACTAATTTCTTGTGATTTTTGAATAGTCCACTTAGCACTCAAGGGTGAAGAAATGGGATTGAAACTAGTGAAATGAATCACATAGTGTCAATCATCAACATAAATGTAAAGTAGATATCATTTTTTGGGATTCAACTGCGTTAAGAAAGTCATTCATGTATGACCATTTCCATGAGAGGTAGTCATAACTGACTAATTTCTCATGATTTTTGAATAGTCCACTTAGCACTCAAGGGTGAAGACGTGGGATTGAAATTAGTGAAATGAATCACATAGTGTCAATCATCACTTTCAGGGCTTGCACCCAGTAACCAGGACTTCCCGGGAGGTCACCCATCCTTGATCGCCTCTCACTGAAGCGTGCTTAACTGTGGAGATTTTAGCACAGTCAATGCATCACAGGATACCATGAGTGCTAAGTGGACTATTTAAAAATCATGTGAAATTAGTGAGTTAGGACTACCTCTCACAGAAATGGTCATAGATGAATGACCCTCAATGCTTAATTAAATGTAAATGTAAACAAATAAGTATGGCGTATGTCAAATAAAAATGTAAATGTAAATGTAAACAACTCAGTATGGGGTAGATCTCACATAGAAGTGTAAACATAAACCTAAATGTAAGGTAAACAAATCAGTATGGGGTAGATCTCACATAAAAATGAACAACCCAATATGGGGCTAGATCTCACATAAAAAAGTAAAGGTAATGCTTAACATTTAACATTTCTAATCTAATGTGGGCACTATTTAAAATTCAATGTAATTATTAGTATGTATAAATGAAATATAAATTTAAAATGTAAAGAGGTTTACTAACACTCAAAAAAGATGTATGGTAAATAAAAAAAATATAAATAAACTAGAGGTATGGTAAATAAATCAAACATTTTTTTATGTTTACTCCTGAGGTATGGTAAATAAATAAATATAAAAAAGGTACGATAAATAAATAAAAATATATCAAATAGGATTAGAAATCAACATCTAATTATATACCAAACCTATGTGCCAAATACCATTGTAAATAAAAGAGATATGATAAATAAATAAAAATATAAATAAACCACAGGTATGGTAAATAAATAAAAGCTCTTTTTATATTTACTCCATAAACCTCTTTATACTTACTAACACTAAAAAAATAGGTGTTATTTATGTGAAATCTATGGGCCAAATACCATGGGCCAAATTATTATTAATACCATGCAAAAAGGACCATTATTAACCCTAT
>APFE031134307.1:0-88911 GCA_000404065.3 Pinus taeda
AGAGTTTTCCAACTCATCATGGCTTGTTGCATGTAGGCCAATGGATAGAACTGCTTTTTGATTGCAGAAACAAATTCACTCCGGACAGATATAGTCTCACCATGTCTTTTCATGTCAGCTTGGGTTCTGCCTTCCCACCAAACCAAGCCAGTGCCTCCTAGGCGTAGGCTTGCTAGCTGAATCTTGCTCTCGTCTGAGTCGATGTTTTGTACTCTGCAATAAACATCAATTTGTCTAATCAGATTGTCCAACTTTTCTACATTTAGCTCTCCATCATATATAGGAAAATCAAATTTGATATCTAGTTTGATCAAATAGGGTTTCTTTTTGTGCTTACAGCTATTAGGAGGTGTGAGAAAGCTTTCCTCTTTCCCTTTTCCTTTTGAGTGGTCATGGAAATGTGATTCATCTTCTCCTTTGTCTTGTTTAGAGCCTGATGAATCTTCATTCTTAAGTTTTCTAAAGTCCCTATACATTTCTTCTACCATGGACTTTATGGCTAGGAAACTTTCTATGAATTGAGGGTTTGGCCCCACAGGACCTTCCTCTGACATTGTCTTCCGAGAATAGACTCTCCCAATATCAAGATTAGTTTTGACCAACTCTCCTTCTCCTAATTTAAGCTTTGATCTAGTGAGCATTCACAGCTAAACCAACACAAGCTTGTCGAACCTTATAGCCTTGAGCTCTGATACCACTTGATCTAATAATCACCCTTGAGTGACCTCAGTTAATTAATTATTGAATGAAGGTATTACAGACTCATGTGCTGGTATGTGTCTATGTTATTTTAGGCAACGGATCGATCAAATTGCAAAATACACAGACATTGGAAAATGGAAAACATTAGAGAAACACAGTAAGCAAATACAAGAACACAAGGAATTAATAAGGATTTCACCCTATCCTCCAAGGCTACGTCTCCGGTCCAGCTCCCAGTGGTGGCCTTCTTTTATTGTGTGTTTAAAGTAGATAATTACAATGAGGAGCTCAAAGTGAGTCTCCTTAAATAGAATTGCTTGGCAGGGTGGTTCTTGGATTCCCCAAGCCACTAGAGTGCACAAACTCTTTTCCTTACCAACACTTGACCTCTCTGGTCTTAAGGGGAGGAGCCCAATGTTGTGCTCAGTTCTTGACAGGTCCTCTAAGGGATGGCTCGATGTTGCCTTATGTTGCAGGTCAGCTCGGCTCTCTTTCTTTCTGCTTCTTGCTTCACTGTCTCTTCGTTTCTTTGTCTTCGTCTTCTTTTCTCTGGGTGTTCTACCTCTGGGTGTTCTACCTCTGGGTGTTCTCTCTCTCGATATCCCGTTCTTTGTTCTCTGTTCATGGCTTTAAAGCCAATTGATCTCATGACTATTCAATTCCCCTTCTGCCTTCCATCATATCGCCTACTGCTATTCGCTTGGAATCCCCTATCTGCGTCATCGGCTCACAGGGAGTGGCCACTTGTCCTCTCACGAATTGCGCCAGCTCTTCCTCGTCGGTTCGGTTCTTCGGTTACGTCAGGAAATGACTCATGCACCAGCTCAACCATCAAATCGGACCTCAAATCCTTGTAGATCGCAGCTTAATCCCCTGTCAAATCTGGTTCTTTCATCAGGCGCATTCTCAGGCGTTAGATCTGGAGCCCCCAGATTCGATGCCATTCGTTCATTTCACGCAGTTGGCTTGCTCAATCGTTAGCATGCGATGAGAGGTGATTTTCTCTCTCCTTTGACTGCCATGCGTCGGGTGTTGAGTGGAATCACTCGTTTTTCTCCAAATCCGCTTACCGCCCAAGGGTGCCTTGGATAAATACCACTGGTTTTTGGAGCATGGGTCTCGCCTTTAGCCTTTAGCGCTTTTCCCCGCGGTTTTCCTGGATTCCATGTGGCCTAGCGCTCGGAGCTTCTCCTTCTCGAGATGTTTTGCCCCTCAATGCGTGATAAGCGCTAATTGCGCATTAGAAACTGCCTCCTTTTCCCGATCTGGGCTTCCCAGCTGCCAGTTTCGCCTCCTGTGTGGTCTCCATGGGCCTCAGTCAGCGCGCTTTGACCGAGGTCCTCGTCATTCCACGTTGGCTGTCAACTGCCACTGTTCAGAGGTTTTTTTAATTTCTCTGTGCTCTTGAATTCGAAGTTTGTCCCGTTCTGATACAGTCATGGTGCTTTGATTATTCTTCATGGATCCAATTCGGATCAGGCAATAACCAGGTGAAATTTTCCTATCTCAAGGAAAATATGTTGTGAATATATTGGAAAGATTTGGGATGGTGGACTACAAGTCTGTGACTACTCCGATGGAACTTAAATTTAAGAAGTTATGTGGTAGTGTTGTTGGACTTGAATTGGGAAATGCCTCTGAGTATCGGCAACTCATAGGTAACACATTGAGCCAATACATGGTTGAGCCTCATCATATACATTAGATAGCTGCCAAGAATCTTCCAAGATATCTTCAGGGCACAATCACTCATGAACTGAGATACTCTGCATGTGAGACTGCATGGTTATTCTGATGTTGGTTGGGATGGTAGTGTGGTGGATCATAAGAGCACTTCTGGATATTGTTTCCCTTTGGGTTCTCCTTCGATATCCTGGATGATCAGGAAGCATAAATCAATTTCCTTGAGCACCTTCGAGGCCGAACACGTAGCTACTAGAATGACCTCCTGTGAAGTTGTTTGGTTGAGAAATCTCTTCAATGAGTTATTTGGACATGTAGTGGATACCACTGTGATCCTCTGCGACAACTAGAGTGAGATCCTATTATCATAGAATCACGTGTTTCATGATCGCTCCAAGCACATAGATATTAGGTACCACTTTATCCAGGATATGGTCCATCACATTGGGACTGATGAGCAGGTCGTCGATAATCTGATAAAGCCCCCAAGGAAGGTCAACTTCCTGGTCTTACGAGAATGACTTGGAGTCATGGAGAGACCCTCTTATGAGGATCATGTATGAGATGGAAATTGATCTCTGGGAGCTCGGGGGGGTTTGGGGTACTTCTTGGAGTGGTGAGAAACCATAGGGTGAGTGGTTCAGCCTTCCCCTAGCGGTTTGTTATGCACAGGGTGACTGGTTCAGCCTTCCCCTATGATACCCCTTGGCGACATGTAGGCAGGACGAGTGGTTCATCCTTCTCCTGCTAAGACATCCTACCCATGCAGTCTGGGACTCATGGGAAGTACCTCTCATTTGGCCAATGAGTAGGGAAATGAGGGTAGGAACCATAGTACCATCGATGGACGCATCGTGTACTACCGTACTCCCTATGCTAGGATGCCCGATATTGATATGGGATCAATGGGAACTGACTACGGGTTAGTAAGAGTGGTATGAACCACTCTCTTTTGATTGGAGCTGACTTTGGGTCAGTAAGAGGGGTATGAGACACTATATTTTGTTTTGGGACTGACTTCGGGTCAGTAGAGAATGGTATGGTACATTCTTGATCACTTATTCTTCTTCATATTTCAGCATTGTGGAGAAGAGAAGAGCAGAGCAGTGTAGAGTAGTGAATTTATGGTAGAGATAATATAGATTGGCAGATGGATTAGCAGGAGGAGTTCTCCCTAGTTGTGAGGGAGTGTTAAAATTGGTAACTAGGGCCAAACTCCACATGGGTAATCTTATTTATGAAAACTGATATTTTTCTTGGATTCCTCTCTCCGAGAGGTGTAGGATTGATCTAGAGATCATCTAATTCTGACATGTACAAATGAAGTTATGAATTTATTTTGGTTATGGACAAATTGTCAAGGTCGGCCAACAAACTCATGTAAGCTCAGAAGCCCAACAGTCACGTCTATTCATCCTCAATATTTCCTATAAATATGTGATGCCTCATCCTCATTTGGACACACTCATCTTCACACATCTCTCTCTCTCCTCAATGATTGTGTATGCATTTTTGGGCAGCATCTTTCTCACACGTGTGAAGGAAATACGGACGAATTTTCTATTTTGGGCATTCACTGCATTAACCTAATTTATGGAACTGTTTGACCAAGTGTTGACCTCTTTGACTGCGATTTTCTATGGAGAAACTTTTTCCCAGCATGTCGCATTTCTGGGCACAGAAGTCAAGGCAATACATTGACTTTGACCAGTGTTTACTGTGGCTACGGCCAACTGCAGGTTGACTATTTGACCATACTTTGACTGGGATGATTTCAGATTGTTCTGAGGGATGATTCATCTTGATGTTTGGAGGCCGAAGTTAATTAAGGTTGACCGAATTGTTGAGGGTCAAATCTACCCTGTTGACCAGCATTGACTTTTCTAGTTAGGGCTCTTTTGTTATTGTTATAAATTATCATTTGTAAATTGTACTCTCTCTCTCTACTAAACTATTGAAGGCTATAAGAAGAATTGATCAAGGGTTTCCCCACATTGGGGTTTTTCCCTGGCTGGTGCCACATCTTGTGTCCTCTTGTCTTGGCTTGTTTTCTATTGTTTATTTTTATGTTCTGTCTGGATTTTACTATCATATTGATGTGATTGCTAAACTGGATATTGATATTGGGCTAATAAAGAAATTGAATTAAAATTGCTCTAAAACATAGAACATACCATTATTGCCTAAAATTAACACAAATGCTTGCTCCTTTGATCCCACATCCTCTTTTTCTTTGAGTCTAGTTTCCTCTATCTTGCATAGAGACCATAATTCACTTAGTGGGGTAGCTTCCTTCTTGGCATATATTCTTGATGTGAAGTTGCCCCAATCCTCAGGTAGGGCATTGAGTACTACGGTTGTAATTTCTCTGTTAGACATGACTTCTCCCAACTCTTGAAGTTGATCCCTCATCTCAAATATCTTCATGAAATATGGAGTTATTCCTTCCTTTGATATCTTCATCTTATACAAATCATTTCGAAGAGATATCACTTCTAAAACCATGCTTACCGATAATATCTCTATTAGCTTGTCATAGATTTCTTTTGATGTTTCAAGTTTGGAGACATAAGGAATGAGTGAGTCTTTGATGGATTCTATTAGAATCCTTTGATCTCTTGTCTCATCCTTATTGTACTTGGCTAAGGCTTGATTTTGTTCCTTAGCAGGGATAATGATATTCCCTTTGATGTGTTCTAGAATTTCATTTTCCTTGAGAAGTAAATCAATCCTCTTCTTCGATGCAAGGAAGTTAGTGGTCCCAACCAATTTATTGATTTCTTTTCCAAAAGACATTGATGTATAATTAGAATGGGGCATATAATTACTTGATAGAGTTTGAGATGTAATGGAATTGCTTTCTTCTTGAAAACTTTCCTTGGATCTTGATGTTCTTCAAGTTTCTTTCTTCAAATGGACTTGATTGATTGCTTTATGACTTGGCTTTTAGTGCTTTTCTTTTTGAAGCTGGTGTGTCTTGATGTAGGCCCCTCCTTGAGTTTCTCTTCTTGTAGGTGCCTTTATACAAAAGGCTTCTCCTTTTGCTTTGTAGTCTTCTTGTAGTCCTTTCTTGTCCTTGATGAGATCGAGACTTCTTGGCTTGATGCTTCAACTTTTGTAGATGTCCTTCCTTGATGAGTGTTCTTGAGATTCCCTTTTCTTGATGTGTCACCTAAGCTCTGATACCATGTTCTTGAGATTCCCTTTTCTTGATGTGTCACCTAAGCTCTGATACCACATTGAAGAATCAAAGGCAGTTATGTATAGTAGGATTCTTCTAGACTTGATAACAATTTGTGAAGAAATTTTAAAATTTATCTTAGCTTGTTGTTGTTCTTATTATTAGTGTGTGTTTTTACTTCATCAAAATGCTACCAAAACATAAGAAACAAGAACACAAGATATTGTCTCTCTGCCAGGGACAAAACCTCTCTCTCTTAGAGAGGAAAACCATTTCGTAAATTTCTCTTATTGAAGCTTCTTATTGATCAATGCCAAACCCTATACCCTTAACTAGAAAATCCTCCAAGCACAAGTCAAGTCCTTCCTCCTTCATGCACTTTGTTTCCTGGCACTTAGTCCTCCTTCTTCCAGCACTTCATTCTCCTTCTTCTGACACTTTTCTCTTCTTACAACTTGTTGGTAGTCCTTGTTGTACTTTCCCTAGAAGATACACTTATGCTTGGTCTCTAGTGAGGCCCTTTAATAAAGATGATTTATTCCTTCTTCTTGACCAATTGAGCTCCTTCTTCAATGTGTAGGTGCAGAATTGATATGACAGTACTGCAACCCTAAATTCTCTCACGCCTGGGAGGTTTCGTGGTGTATTTGGTTCCTTTCTCCTTCGATTGAGAGAGAGTATTCTTTGCTTGAGTAGGAGGCTTTGTAGGCCTAATTTTCTAGACCAAACAAATATGAATGTGTGACTGTGTTCTTGTTGCTAATATACCCGTAGACTACCCTCCTTTTATTCGCATGTGTGACTCTACTTTCCCCTAGAAACAATCCCAAAACTTTGCTTTTCTTCCTTCTTTCTTTGTTGCACTTGGAGACCCCTTAAACTTCACCCTTTTTGCTTTTCCTTGACTTCTCTTGCTCGCTGATTTCAAAGGTGAGTAATGGTCATTATGAGGGAGTGGACAACCTATCTATATAGAGGATTGTCCCCCTTTTAGGCCGACTTGAGGCCAACTTATTGACTGTAGGTCGACTTGGTGTTTCTTCATCATTTTTGCTACTAGGAGGATGCCATTGCATGGAGAGGACTTGACTTTTCTTGGAGAGATTTATTTTGAATTTTATACAAGTATATACATGGTGTAACATGCCCTTAAGGGTATTCAATAAATACATTGACTTTTTGACTTCCTAGAAGCACTTAAATATGTGCTTGACCTACTTCAATGAGCAAGAAACTCATTGATATATATAACAAAAATAATTTTCATTTTCTTGAATAAATACAAATATCAAAAGTACATTTATGAAGACCGAACCTAGTTAAACTTTCTTCAACAATACACTATAGAGTGATCATGCTTGATCGTGTTTGACTATTTGATTATTATACCTATATGGGCCATATTGTTAGAAAATTAAGTGAGCCAAAGATTTTTTCTAGAAATTTACAATGTACCAATATCACTTTAATTTTTATTTGACAACCAACCAATTTTGGCATTTTGTGTGTTGTGTGATTGCCTAATGTTAATTATTGTTTCAATTCTTTACACTTAATTAGAATGAAATTTTATGTGCGATTATGGGTTCTATTATGTTACCATTGTTCTACAATCTACTCTAGTTACACATTGTTGGGTTAATAATCTGACTCTACATACTTTTGTTGCTATTACTACTTCTTGTCTTGGTGTATTTACACTTTTGTTACAATAATCACATGACTCTTGGGTGACTTCGCAAAATGCATATATATAATGCATCTGGATTTATCTTTTAACTCCCATCTTGTAGTTGGTGAATTTGGCTTGACTGGTTTGTACTTTCATTACAAAAACCAATATCCCATGAGACTTATTGTCTTACGTTAGTTTATATAAACTTATATTTTTCGCTCTCTAGTTACATTTTCAAGGCATGTGATTTTTTTGTCATGTTTACATTGATGGTCCTTCCTCAAATTCCATTTTGTGCCAAATCCATTTTAATCACCTCTATTTGTGTGGAAATGAATGTCCCAATAAATGACTAGTGCTTGTAAAAAGTCCATAACAAAGGCTCCATGAAGGAATTAAAAACTTTGAGAAAACCAAACAAAACATTAAAGGTTTCCATGATGGTTGAAAGTATTGATATTAAAGAATATTGAAGAAGATGTACCAAATGACAAAACTTTCAATGTCCAACCATAAATATTCCAAGTAGAAAGTACTTACATATATGTTGAAAAAAGGTGTTGAAAAATGAAACAAGAAATTCTCAATTTGATTTTGCCTTAATTAAATTGAGGAAATTCGAAATTCCACATCAGTAGACAACTTGGAGTATTTAACTGAGGTGATATGGCACTTGTCACCTCAGTTAACTGCAGTTAATTCAAGTTAAGGGCATGAATCTCAGGTGCATGTAGTGATTCCTAAATTTTAGGATCCTAGGTTTAGTTAATTTCAGTTGTAATCAGTTAAACTAGTTCTAACTGTAATTGAACTAGTTGCTAGTCAGTTGAGTAGTAGGACATCAATCTAACTCAGATATCATGTAGGTAATTGATCAATTAACTAATAATTAGCTCATGCATGCAAAGAATACGAGGTGCCCAGTTGTGGTGGAGTCTTCAAGGAAGTTAACCAATAGTTGTAAACTAATTGAGTGTACAGGTGTTGCATGAGGTCAGGTGGGCCATCCTTGGTAATTGCGCAATAAATTAGAGGAATTACCTAATTAATAGGGGCCTAATTCCTAAATGAACAATGCAAGGAAATAGGGGTGTGGTGTGTTGAATTAGTTAAGTACTAGCTAGATCAACGATTCAGTAGGATAGAATATAATTTCTTTTGTAGGTTGAGCTCTGGCATTGAACTAACAATTGTAATAGCTTCTATTACTCACTTGATTAATGAACACAAGGTTGAAGGGTTTTTTAGCATTTTCTTTCCCCTCAAATATATATGTGTTTTCATGCACATGCATGTTGTTTCCCGATGCATGTTTATGGTATTTTTTCTAATGTGTGAATTGAATTCCGCAAAGTAGTAGAGTAGATTGGAGTCTTGTGATTTAGTAAATTTCATGAGAAGTTTAATATATACACCTTAATTTCTACATGGTATCAGAGTAGGATTCATAATAGAGTAGAAATTCGAAGTTGTTATTGTAGGAGAATCAAATTTGCAGGATCAATTCTTCAGAGCTAGAAGGATGGCTTTCTATGGACTAAGACTTGAGTATGCCCTTGAACGAAACACAAATTTTGTTTCTTGGAAGGACCACATGGAGGCAGTGTTGGAAGAAAATGGTTTGAAGGAATTTTTTGATCATGACCTTCCTAAACCAAGACCAACTGATGTCAATGATCTAATAGAATGGAGTAATTGTGTAGCCAAGGTGATGAGAATAATATTGGAGGGGTATGGGACCACATTGTCTCAAATATCCTTAGGAAAGAAACTCCATATGCAACATGGCAAGCACTAATAGATTTGTTCCATAATAGTAGTAATCACAGAAAGTTGATGCTCAAGGATAAACTTCGAAATATCAAGATGCAAAATAATGAATCTATTTATCAGTACCTGAGCAGGTTCACACAATGTCATGATGAACTTCGTGGAGTTGGTGTTAGTGTTGTAGAAGATGATTTGGTAATCCTAGTCCTTATAAGCCTTCCCAAGAGTTGGCATAACTACCAAAATTCGGTGAACGGGAGGGAGAAACTACCAAATTGGGAACATTTATGGTCTGATTTGGAATAGGAACAAATAAGACGGAATACCAAAGATGGTACGTCATCCATAGGAGCGATGAAGAGGAATTTTATCTAGTGGGAAAAGGAATAAAGGGCAAGGGAAAGAAGTCCCAAGGTGAGGATAATTCTAGCCAAGAGGGAAAGAAGAAAGACTTGTCCAAAATTAAATGCTTCAATTGTCATGAATTCAAGCACTATGCCACTAAGTGTCTACACAAAAATTCTAGCAAGAGGGAGACTGCAGTAGTAGCAACAGGTGAAGCTTTGGGTTCATAGTTCGAGATTGACTTCAGCCTTATTGCATGAATGTTCAACACGGTTATGGGGAATGTGTGGTACTTGGAAAGTGGTGCCTCGTTCCACATGATGGGGAATATAGAGTTTTTCAGTGAATTGGAGGAGAAATATATCCAGATGAACATTGAGTTTGGAGATGAAGAAAGGTACAATGCAACCGAGATTGGTATAGTCACCTTTCAGAGGGAGTTAGGCTCCCCTCTCAAACTCAAGGATTTCATGTTTTTTCTAGGCCTAAAGGAAAATCTCATCTTAGCAATAGTGTTAGAATACCATGGTTACGATGTGATCTTCAACAAATGTAAAGTATTCCTGAGACACATAGCCACGGGACAGGTGAAGCAGCTCGATTCTCGATTCAAGAACCTGTATTCACTTAAGGTAGAAGATGCATGCAAAAACTTGATGAGCAAGGCAAGGGTTAGACACATGGTGGTTGAGAGGGAGTATGATTTACCTCTGAAAATGGAGCCATAGAAGCAACCTCAATAAGTTGTGGAGCAACCAAAAATGGAAAAGAAAACATGAGAAAGTGTGGAGACATCCACTCAAGAAGAGACCTCTAGTAGGGGGAGAGTTCGAGCTAAGTGGGAAGAGGGAGCACATGTAGCCATACCTCAAGGTGTGAGGTGGGGCGATGTGAATCCCTAGTCCCAAGAGTTGCAAAAATTTGGGTAGGGTCCATTGAGGTGGTATCCTCACGGATCATTACCCTTGCTACAATGGCCCAAAATAATCATTAGTAGGAGGATCAATTTCAGTCAGATATTGAGGAATGTAGAGGAGTGTTGATAATAGAGCAGGAGGCTCAATAGCAGAGTTAGTAGCAATACAACTTTCCTAGTAGACAGTGGCAGATTGACTCAAATTTTTTTATTTTTATTTTTTTGTGCTTTTCAGTTGTAGATGTTGCAGTAGCAACAACAACAGTGTGATGTGTTGCATGGAGTACATTCCACAGGTGCATGATAAGGGTGGTTGATAATCCCTTTCTTGCTGAGAGGGAGTGTTGAAAAATACAACAAGAAATTCTCAATTTGATTTTTCCTTAATTAAATTGAGGAAATTTGAAATTCCACATGAGTAGACAACTTGGAGTAGTTAACTGAGGTGACATGGCACTTGTCACCCAACTAACTCAGTTAATTCAAGTTAGGGGCAATAATTCAAGTTGTATGTAGTGATTCCTAAATTTTAGGAGTGAAGGTTAAGTTAATTTCAATTATAATTAGTTAAAATAGTTCTAAGTGTTAATTGAACTAGTTGGTGGTCAATTGAGTAGTAGGACATCATTTTAACTTAGAGATCATCTAGTTAACTGATCAATCAACTAATAATTATCTTGTGCATGAAAAGAATATGGGTTTCCCAATTGCGGTGGAGTTTCCAAAGAATTTAACCAACAATTGTAAACTAGTTGAGTGTATAGGTGTTCCATGTGGTCAGGTGGACCATCCTAGGGAATTGTGCAATCAATTAGAGGAATTCCATAATTAATAAGGGACTAATTCCTCAAATAAAAGTGCAAGGAAATAGGGGTGTGGTGTGATGAATTGGTTAAGTAGTAGCCATATCAATTATTAAGTAGGATAGAATATGATTTATTTTGTAGATTGAGCTCCGACATTGAGATGACAATTGTAATAACTTTCCTTACTTGAATAATGAACATAGGGCTAAAGGGGTGTTTAGCAGTTTCTTTCCCCCTTAAATATATATGTGTTTTCATGTGCATGTGTGTTATTTCCTGATGCATGTTTATGATATGTGTTCTAGAGTGTGAATTGAGTTTTGTAGAGAAGTTGAGTAGATTGGAGTCTTGTGATTTAGTAAAATTCATGAGCAATTTCATATATACACCTTAACTTCTACAAAAGGTCCCTTAGGAAAGAGAAGCAAACACTAAACAATGCTATCCAAATGAGAAAAACTTTAAAGGAGAGTATCTAGTGTGTAAAAAATACTCTTGAATAGTGGACAAAACAAATTTGTAGGATTTACGCAAAGAATGCTTAAGGTGCCACAATGATTGATAATTCATGCACCTACAAGGCTAGTCAAAGAATCATTTTTTGAAAATGTTACCATGGTGTTTGGTAATTTAATTGACCTTAAATTACTTCATAAATTATCGACCAAGGCTTGTAAACTGATGAAGTGTATGTGCACCAGTTGTGTTAGGATTCTTTATTAGGTGAGTAAAATTTCATATTGAATTAGGATGTTTTCATGAACATGTTTATCTAAGAAATTGTCACTCTTGTAGGAAAGAAAAGTATCACACTGACAAAAATAAAGCTAAATGGAAGTACATAAATAAATAATAAAATCAAATCTAAACCCTTTTCGCACTTGTAGAAAAGAAGGCTACTCTTAAATTGCAGAAATAAATATTACATTAACAAACTAATTCTCGCTGACAAAAATGAAACTAAATCTTAAGTGTAGAAATAAAATATCAAACTAGAAAATCTAAATCAATTTGATAAAGCCTTGAAAGAAATTATACTTATAATTTCAATTCAAAATTAAATTATTCTACTCTTCAAAATTTACATGTGCATAATAGACCCTGTTACGCAGTAATTTGTCACCGTTGGTCACCGTCCTTGTTACACCCCCGCTGTCACACATTGGAGGACACATTTACGGACCTGTGACCAGTGACATAACTTGAAAAAACTTGCATTGAGGTCTCCTGAGTATGAAGTTCAATAACCCTGAAGACACCCTCTGAAGATTAACCTTGGAAAATGCCTTTTTCCCATTAGCGCGGGTCCACAGTGTTTTAGCCCGCGCCAATGGCTCAGTCCCTACAAAGACGGCGCGCCCATAGACGCTCTGTCCCAGAGCACGGCCCGCGCCACACAATTTGGGCATGATTTTTGGCCAGCGCATGCTAGAATGCTTTTTCCTCCGTGACTCACCCAGTTCCCTGAAGGAAAAAGCCCACAAAAGCAGTCGACCATCGGTTTTTCTATCCAAGGCAACTCAACTCAATGGCTATTATGGGACATTACCAAAACTCAGGATGTGTCCACATACAATGCATATCTCCTCTCCCCCCCATCTATAAAAGTCTGTCTCCACATAATGAACATGCTAGAGAGTTTTTGGAGGCAAATGTTAAAAGCGCAAAGAGTGAACAAGCTAGTGAGAGAGAGATAGTATTGAGCTAAGGGCTGAAAGAGAGGTTATGCTGCCGGATTGTGGAGAGAGAAAGTGATTTTGCAAGACATGTCAGACTGACTGCCGACCCAGCTAGAGAAGATTTGCAGCGTCAAGCCTTAAGTGGTTGTAATTTCTTCTCTCTTTTCTATTTAATGATAAGCGACTGTTATTATGGTTCCATTCATGTGTTCTACTGGTAATATGTGAATTGTATCTTGCTTGACTGGTATATAGCTGTACGATTTTGGATTTTATGCTTGTTTGTGGGTTGTTCTTCATTTGTGCAGGTGTCCATGCGTGGAGCGCAAGGATAGCGACCGGCCAGAGCTAGGGGATAGGAGCGACACTTCTCCCACAGCAAACAAGCGTTGGATCCCAGGTTGGTCTCCCTGATCGACTTCTAAACTGTATAGTTAGGAACTTGCATGCAGCGTGATTGATTGTTGCTAGACCCCTGTGGGGCTAGTGGGATCCACCTCTGTCCGCAGAGGGGATTTACCTCCGCAACAATGGTTGTAGAAAGAAAATAACTTTGGGGAGTTGGAAAACATTTTATGCTTTTCAAAATAGGTGTAGAGGCAGATTTATGGGATTGGAAAACCACTCAAACTCTTTTTGGGCTTATAATAATTCTAGTGATTCTCTATGGTTGTGAATTATGGGCCAACAGTACATCCGACATGCAATGGAAACAAATTGAGAAATTTCAAAAGCGTTTGATTACAAACAAATTCAAGATTAAAAGTGCAATTCCTTATGCTATCTTGTTAAGTGAAATAGGGGTTGCGCCTATTGAAGCAATTGCTATAGTGTGAGCCATAAGGTATTTAAAAAAATTGAGCAAATGGAAGAGGGTAGATGGCCTAAGGTTGTCTTTAATGACATATTGTGCAACATAAAAAAAAAATTGGATGCAACAAAATAACAAATGGTTTAGTAAATGGGGTATTTGCTTGAACACGTGTCCCATAAACAAGAAAGAGAAAAGCTTTTGATATGGATAAGTTCCACAAGCGTACTTGGGATAAGGAGTGAAAAAAAAAAAAAACTATATTGAAGATTTTAATCTCACTCATAGTCATCAACCAAAATCATACATAGAGGCCAATATCTCTTGGAGAGCCAAAATTCTTATTGCTCAATTAAGGACTAATTCTCATCAACTCCGTTGTGAAACATAGTGCTGGAAAATGCCAGAAGAAGTGTGGGAGGAAAATATGCATTTTTTGTTCTTCCAAAAAAGTGGAAACAGAAAAGCATTTCATTTTAAAATGTGAGACCATCAAAGGCAACATGGAAAGTTATGCATATATGTTGGCAGCTAGCTCTTGGGATAATCTGTTTAGCAAAGGGTTTGTCGAGAAGTTGGGAGCATTTATTGTGAAGCTTTACAAAAAAAGACCAAATACATCAAGCAGATGAAGAATCAATCTGTCCTATATGCTATCTTTAACGTCATGAATAATACCTTTTTTTTTTCTTTTTTTCTTTCTAATTAGTTTAATTAGTTTCTGATTGAGAATAGTTCACGATAACTATAATCTAGAAATTGGAGTTTACCAGTGAAATATCCCAGTCTCGAATTCAATTTTGGTTGTATCCAAGTTTCTTGATTGTTGAAAACTTCTATCAAGTTTTCTTTCTGCATAGCGCTTATCTTCACTCTATCTATCTCAGTTTCTCTATACTAATAATTCAATATGCATGAGATACCTGAACCTCGATCTTCCTGAGATGTTCCGGATGCCCCTGGCTTATTTGCTTATTCGTCAAACATTTAAACCTGAGGTAATGTGCAAACGCATTCGACAAACGTTATCTTTTCAGGGCAATAATAATGCGTTAATCCCCCGGACTTCCTTTATAGCGGTTGCTCTTAATGGAATTTCCACACAAGAAGGAAAGCCGAAACCAGAAAACCAGAACTCATTGGACTACAAGATATATTCCTCAATTGCTTCTACTTTGCAGGCGTGTTTCAACTTGAAAGAACTCAAACAAATCTATACCGAACTTCTTAGAACTGGGATTGTGCAAAACATCTTTTTGAATACCCAACTCATTATCAAGTATGCTATGTTGGGTTCTATGGAGAATGCACGCCAAGTGTTTAACCAATCTTGTGAACGAGATGTTGTGTTATGGAATACCATGATCAGAGGATATGTAAAGAATGGATTATGTGAGGAAGCACTTAAACTCTATTTCCAAATGCAATTAGAAGGCGTGCAGCCAGATAAGTTCACATTTCCCTGTGTACTCAAAGCCTGTTCCGGCTTATCTGATCTGCTAGAGGGCAAGCAGATTCATGGCCACTTAATAAGAAATGGCTTGGAATCGGACGCTTATGTGGGAAATAACCTCCTCTACATGTATTCCAAA
The DNA here is from genome assembly GCA_000404065.3 of Pinus taeda. Taxonomy (NCBI): domain Eukaryota; kingdom Viridiplantae; phylum Streptophyta; class Pinopsida; order Pinales; family Pinaceae; genus Pinus; species Pinus taeda. The sequence continues at coordinate 15,161 of APFE031134307.1, forward strand.
TGTAGGAGTATTGAGAATGCACGCCGAGTGTTTGACAAAATGCCACAGAGAACTGTAGTATCATGGACTAAGATGATTGCAGGCTATGCCCAGAATGGAGATGCCAAAGAGGCATTGGTACTCTTTCATGAGATGCAGATGTCAGGCGTTAAGCCGGACCCACTAACTGTCGTGATCACACTTCCGGCATGTGCTGATTTGGGAGCTCTGGAGCAAGGCAAGTGGATACATCATTACATAGTTAGAAATAGTTTTGGTTCTGATATTTTTGTGGGAACTGCACTAATAGACATGTATGCAAAATGCGGGAGTATAGAGGTTGCACGCCAACTGTTTGACAAAATGTCAAAGAGAGATGTAATTTCATGGAATGCTATGATTGCTGGGTATGGAATTCACGGGCTTGGGGAGGATGCACTTGCAGTTTTTGCCCAGATGCAAGAGGCACACATGAAGCCAGACGATGCCACGTTTGTGGGCGTCTTGTCTGCATGCAGTCACGCTGGTTTGGTAGATAAGGGCTGGGATTACTTTGGTTGCATGAGGCGAGATTATCACATTACCCCTTCTGTAGAGCACTGCGCCTGCATGGTTGATCTTCTTGGGCGAGCTGGGCGTCTTGAAGAGGCGCGGGACTTTATCAAAGCGATGCCGTTGGAGCCTGATACTGGTGTATGGGGTGCTTTGCTCGGTGCATGCAGAATTCACTGTAATATTGAACTTGGGGAGAATGCAGCGGAACACCTTTTTCTGTTGGCACCGGGACATTCTGGATACTATGTACTTTTATCAAACATTTATGCTGGAGCTGGGAGGTGGAATGACATGGAAAGGTTAAGAACAATGATGAACAGCAGGGGTATGAAAAAGACACCAGGATGGAGCTTGATTGAGGTAAACAGAGAAGTACACGAATTTCATGTAGGAGACAAATGCCACCCACTATCTGAAAATTTTATGCAAAGTTAAGGACCTTGGCTTGGCATATGGAAGGAGGAGGGTATGTCCATGACCGAAACTTTATGTTTTGCGATACGGAGGATTAGATGAGAAATACGTGTGTTAGTCGCTGTAAGAAGCTTGGAATTGCTATCGAGCTTATCCACGAAGACCATGATCCCTTATTAAACCAAGTTGTAACTTTGTATATGCGGAGATTGCCACGAGACTACTTAAAGTGAGAGATGCAAATTGGTTCCTCTATTTCACAAATGGATTGCTGATGTTACCTGGAACAAGTGACAAAGACAATCTTGTGCAGGCACTGGCTCATGCAGCCTCTCACCTTGAGTGAGCAGCCGAGATCATCATGTCATATTCTAATTTTTCTCATAGGAATATGTGAAGATCTAGCGTGCAAAAATTGTATAATACTTCAAATGGACTGACGTGACAGGATAATGCATAATAAGCAATGATACTGCATGTTAAAGCAATCATTCATGTATATATTAGAATTCAAAAGGTCAATTGGGAAATTTTGCTGCTTTTTATTAAGAACTTCTGCAGTATTTACTCATGTGGTTAGATTGTGTAGTTTTTTCTTTTTCTTTTCTCAGCTGGGCTGAGATTAGGCGGGGGCCAACCCTATTATTGGTGGGAATAATGATCTGCTCACTTGCAAGATGTATCACCAAGATTATGCACGGCTTGGTCGAGCCTGTACACCTTTTAGAATAGTTTTATTTCTCAAAGATGGTTTCCATCATCAAGTCTTTTTTATGAGATTTGAACCAGTAATTTGATAAGGACTAAATCTAAACTCTACACAAACTAACTGATCTATACCTGTTAGATTGTGTAATTGTTTATGCTTTGGAAAAAAGTCATGAATTGCTCCTAAAGTTTTAAAATTATCATTATTTACCGATGTTGTTGGTTTACCCCATATTGGTAAATCTGATTCAAAGAACTGGGTAGCAAGTCAAAATTTCGTTGTATAACGTTTTCAAGGATTTTATGCTCAGATAAGTTTCTAATCTCAAAATATCCTTTCCCACCGTTTACTTTGTGAAATCATTTTGGGTTTTCTTTTATTCATCTGCATCTTACATTACCATTTTTTTCACAATTTTGTTACTTATTTAAAATACCATATTTTTGCAAACTTTGAGGCCCCCTACATATTTTGTTTAACATTCTTGTGACAATGCTCTGGGGTGACTGAAATTCCTACAAAACTTGATCGATATTGTCTATATACATGGGCTAGATGATAGAAATGATCTTCGTTGCATGATTGCATGACTCCATGTTGAGTCTAGATCTTATCCTTATCACAATTATCTCTTTGCAAAAATGGATTAGTTCCTTAGAATGAATTAACGCTAATCCTATTTTTTCATAATCATTTTTTAAACCATTTTAGTTTGGTCTTGATTTTAATTCTCTAAAGTTTAGTGGTAGGAACCTTTAGTACTCTTTCAGCATGTTCAAGATTTTTGATTTTTGATTCAAGTAAACATTTTGATAGGTTTTTTAAATAAAGTGGATCATCTTAATATTCTATCACAATATTTGTATTCATCCTCAATTATATTTGGTTTGTTGGACACCTAATTTGTTAGGGTTATGGTGACCAATTACTAGAAGTCCATGAAACCTTGGAAGTTGAATCCAGTGGTTTCAATGTTGTATTTATATTCACATCATTCTTAATGAAAGTTGAATTCATTCTAACATTGATATCAGGGCAGTGGTGGATCTGCCTTGTTGAATAGCTTGAGCCACTAGTTTGTGGCGTTCCTGGGCACTCCTTTCTTAGACTTTGGAACTCCTTTCAAGCAGTCTATCCATGCTATCGAAAGTTGGTGTACGGTGATTGGTGTAGTTGTGAAAAGCCTGTGAAATTCTAGATGCTGGAAAAGTGTTAAAATTGGAAACTAGGGCCAAACTCCATGTGGGTCATCTTATTAATGACAGCTGATATTTTTCTTGGATCCCTCTCGTCGAGAGGTGTAGGAGTGATCTAAAGATTATCCTTTTCCGATAAGCATTCATTCATGAAGATATGAATTTATTAGTGTTATGGGACAATTCGTCAAGGTCGGCCAACAACCGAATAACCCACACTTGTGCTCAAAGTTTTAGTATAAAAGGAGATGATTTGAGAATCATTTCACACACACTTCACTCTTGATTTCTCTCCACTTGTTTTGGGTTTTAGTGTGAGAGAAATCTAGAAGGAAGTAGCCCTAAGACAAAGGAGGAAAGGAGGGTTACAATCTGCCATAGCCGCAGTCCTAGCACAACCCTAGCCACAGTCAAGAGGAAGATACATGCTGTCCTAACCTAGAGGACGTAATCATGAAGAGATGCCCTAATCCTCCACACTGTCTCAAGGGTAACCTAGTCGCAGTCAAGAAGAGGATATACACTATCCTAAATATAGGTATAATGCCCTAACCACAGTCTAGACTAGGAGGTGAAACTGTTGTCCAAGCCATGCACTTATCCGCAATCAAAGAAGGGCTAACACTGCCTTAAATGAAGTCTTACAAGAAGGGTTATAACCGCAACTTTTGGAGGAACCATAGCTGGAGTAAAACATGCCCTAACTGTGGAGAATAGAAGGTATAATGCACCCCTTAGACACAACTAACAACAAGGCAATTTAAGGACTATTCTAGGGCTCATTGAAGGATACCCAAACTATAGTTAGAAGGCTGAAGTGTTAAAGGCTAAACATTGTTGTGTTGAGCATAACCAAAATCCAATTGCTATTGTGCTAGGCCTCAGGCCATAGCACCACAGCTGGGCTTGCGTTGAGTTGTTAAGAGTTGTCATATACCCTATGGCAGCAACCTAACAAAGAAGGAGTTCAACTTCAACAAGCCACAGTCTTTTAAGGTTTGTTTGGGGCAGATTGGAGAACATTAAGGTTACTGTAATATGCACTAACAAACAAGGTTGGAGTAGCATGCCAAAGTGTAAACACTATTGATGATAAATGTTGCCCAGAATACATGGAATAGTATGACAGTAGTATGGCAAACATGGAATAGAAAGGACAGTGGGACAATGGCAATGGCATAGTGCAATGATGGCACAACGGGACAACAACAACAACAAAGTGACCCATGAAGTTTGAATGCATACTAATGTGATAGTACAACAAGATGCGTGGGCAACATAATAGCATCGATGACATGTGGCAGCAAAAGCACATTGGGACAGTTGTAGCAATGCTAAACAGTGGGACATCATCATGGTGCTACAAGGGACAATAGCATGGTAAGTGGTACAGCTGGACATGGTGCTTGTTGGAGCTTGGTACTTGGTACAACAAGCTATGACATGGCACAACAATGTTAAATGATGGGACAACAAGGACATGGTGCTTGCATAGGACAACAAGCAATATGATGCATGCAACATGGTAATAAGTTCTAGCGTAGTGATGATGGGTGCAACACAGTGAGGTGCAGCATGATGACAAGGTGCAACATTATGATGGGTGATGGAGTCACCTGAGAGAATCAGTTGAAGCAGCATGTCTTTAACTGAGATCAGCTACTTCATGTATAATCTACTTAGAGATGATCTATGCTCTTATTTAAGATAAGTCAAAGTGTTGACTTCTGTTGTAAATGTACTATCTCTCTCTCTCTCTCTTTGTGCTGAACTATTAAAGAACATATAAGAAGAATTGATCAAGGGTTTCCCCCCATTGGGGTTTGTCCCTGGCTAGTGACACATCTTGTGTCCTCTTGTCTTGGCTTGTCTTCTGCGATTTATATTTATGTTCTATCTACAGTTTACTTTAATGCTGACATGATTGCTAATCTAGAAAAGATATTGAGCTAACTGTGAAAATTGAAATAAATTGCTCTAGCATAGAACATACCTAAAATTAACATGGTATCAGAGCTGAGGTGAAGACAAAGCCCAAGCAAGAGTGAAAGAGCAATCACCAAAGACATTTAGGAAAGGACAAAATGATCAATGGGTTCCTCATCCCTCTTCAAATTCATCGAGGGTGAAATCAAAGCAGAGAATATTATCAGAATGGCACAACAGAATGTGGCCTACTTAAAGATCACTTCATTGGGAAGACTAGTGTGGAGTACTAAAGAAGGCATGTTTTTGTTGATTATTTTGGTATCTTTTCATTAAAACTCATAGCCTCTTTGCATCATGAACTAGGTAGATAATAAGAAATCATGACAAAATCTGTAGGATTTATATGCAACACGGAAACACTGATAATTGCCATTCTTATGCAAGAAAAAGGAAAATCGAAAGATTGTCGTTCCAAAGAAAAAGACAGGGCCAAGTTAACTGTTGTCCCTTTGGCGGAGAACCACATGCAAACAAGGTGATCCAAATTAAAGCATATCAGCTAGGGAAAGGAAATGGAGATATCGATTCGGCGCAAGAAAACAAATGGAAAGCTGAGAATTAACAGTTTGGTGAATCCCTCAGGATCCTTTGATCCTGAGGGATCGCTGCTTTAACTATTTTTGCATCATTGATATCTCCGCCTTAGCTGTTATAAAGAGGGGCAACACTGCTAGCCCGGGGGGAGGATCTGCTATCATTTTTCTATGTAACTTTTCTTTGAATTTGAGACTTTGATCATCGACTCTCGTTGAGAAGTGATCCGTTGTAACTTTGTTTTAATGCTTTAATATAAACTTGGTTGTTGTTTCACCTTTGATCATGGAATAATCTCAAGCGGTGTGTACCTGGACGCTAAGGGCCCGACCCTGGTGGAACACTTGCTCCTGTACTATTACCTTTCATTTGTGCGTAGTTTCCATTATCAGCTTTGTTCGGTAATCTGATATGTTTTTTTATTTTACATCACGGCTCTGTTATATTTGATTTATGTTCGATTAAGAAATTTCGTTCTCTGTGACAGGAATGTGGTATTGTTCACTCTAGCTCTGTAATGCAGTGTTGTTCCTTTAATCATTAATATAATATTGCTGGTCTTTATGGAATGTTATTGCTGTTCAATTACCAAGTAATCGTGCTGTAACATTAATAAGTTGGTATTGCTGTATTCATCTATGGTTTACATTTAATCACGATTTTTGTTCAACCGACATTATTGTTCCATTACAAATTACAATCGTTATTCCTGATAACTAAGATTGATATTGGTGGTATCGAAATCAAATTACTGTTTTTCTTAAGGCGTGTTGTGTGTGTTATTTATCTTGGTTTATCGTGCACTTACATTTTGGCTTTGAGTACTATTCTATATTTCATTGCTAATCAGTTGCCGTTCTATTTCCATGTGCTGTCCGATTTACCTTTAGAGTAAAGATTGCTACCTGATTTCTGTAGGATACGATTGCTACACTTATTTCTCAAGATTAAGGTGTTGCTGTTCATAAGGATTAGTTGCTGTTACATTTGCTAGTTGCTGTTCCATTTCCTAGTTGTTGTTACATTTCCTAATTGTTGTTCTATTTCCTGATTATTTGCGTTATCATTGCATTGGTGTGCAGAACAATCTGAAACTATAGTGGGCATTGACATTTGTTGTCTAGTCCCTAGATTGACGATCTGTTCCATGATTTCCTTTAGTTACATCAATTTACAGAGGGATGAGTTAATTACACTGGACCCTTGACTAATAAATTGCTTAGCTTCTTGAATGCATGATTTCAGCGCTAAAGTGCTTTACTATAAGTAGATCTTGTTTTAAGCATCCATTTACTCTTGTATTTTGAGCACTATACTACTAGCATTACTTTGACAAATGACAGCCTCAAACTGAGACACTCTTTGAAAAAACAAAACGTTCCTAGATTGAAAAACTAATGTGAGGTAATTAGAGGTGAAAAATACATTTTTTATGACTCAACAACTGGATCTCAGGGTGGAAGGAAAGGCAGATAACTAGTTCAGCCATTATGTGAAGAGTGTCCGAACGGCAGGGACACATCACTTGATGATGGTAACAATCATTCCAGGTACATCTTCAATGATCAGAGGAATGACAATGTAGGTCATCAAGGTAATGGCTGACCCTTCAAGAAAGTAAGGAACCCTAGGTATGAAGAATCAAATGTTGTTTCTGATAAGATAAAGAAGTGTTATCTTGTATTGGCCCTCTCCTTCAAATTCTTTAGGAATTTGGCTTATTGATTGTAGTGATTCAAGGCACTCCATCAGATAGAAGGGTGTTGTCTCTCTAATTTGGTAGAGATCAAAACATTCATGGGATTATACTTGGAGCCCTTGCCACCTATCCCGGAAAGGTTGTTACCCTTAAATTGAATGAGGGTAACTCTATTCATTTACAAAATCTCTTTTATGTACCTGATCTCAAGAAGAACTCGGTGTCCATTTTAGCAATGGAAGTCAAAGGTTGCTGGGTGGCATTCATCGATGGAAAGGTACATATTTGAAAATAGAATTTTCAAAGATGCTTTTACTCATGGGTTCAGGGTTGGCAATTTGTATCAAGTTGCAGGAAGTCCATTGGGGACCATGTCAATTGACACATAACACTAGAGGTCTGTGAGTCAGATGATGATAGGGATGCCTGAATTCAAAAAGAACATGAAGGTACATGTCTGAGATGTACCGAAGGAAAATCTTACAAGGGGACCATTCCCCTCATGTAGCAGCTCCATAGGTTTGGAACAATCCATGAAGGTTTGAGATTCATGATCGAGAATCTCATGTGTGAAGGTGGAAGAAAGCCCTCTATCGCTTGAAGCAAATCACCTGGAGTTTGATATGAGAGGATTGATAGCTGTCAAATGAAGTTGAAGAATGAAGCCGATCCAAACCATTGTTTGAAGGTTGTGGATGATGGACCTCTCATACTGACACCTTCTAAGAACGACTTATTTCTGACAGACGCAGACCCTCTCACTTACAGAAGTAAGAGGGAGTTGGATTATGGATGTGGAATGGTAAAATACAAGCTCGTGACTACCTCTACGATCTTAACTTTCAGAAGTTATATGGTGGTGATGCCGAACCAGATTTGGGAAATGCCTCTGAGTTTCACAAAGTCATTTGCATTGATGTTCTTGGTGAACTTCCGTCTGGATATATGTTTTGCAGTGAGCATGGTGAGCTCATATTTGGTTGAGCCTCATTGGATTGTGTTAGTGTCAGTTTTTGCAGCCTTCCTCCAGTGATCAAATATGCTCTTACAAAGTGGTCTCAGAGTGTCAAAATCAAATTTTGTCATTTCAATGAGTTTTCAAGTAAAATTTGATCAGTAGGTATTAGGTTTAGGGTTTGTTTGCACTCCTTTCAAAATTGTCCAAAGGTCGGTCCATGTCACCATTCAGCTGAGTGTACCATCATTCAAAGGGTTGTCATCATCATTTTGGTTTCCAATGGGTCATTTTACACCTTGTTCGGGCTTCAATTGTACTTGGGTAAGGCTCATTTCTCTCTCCTAAGGTTTTGAAGGTAATTTCTCTTGGATGGTCAAATCATCAACAAATCTTGCATCCTGATGCTCATACACCTTACCCTATCCTTAATGTACCTTATTAAACACTTCCCATCACTGATATCCCTCAAATTTCTCATTTTCCCACAAACCCTAGTTTCTTGCTACAATTTGACAATTTTCTAGGCTTGGCCTGTGTTTAGCCCTTTTGGATCCATTCCCCTCACTCAATATTTTAAATTCCACTTTCCCTTATTTCCTAACATCCCTCCCTACTTCCAAAAATTTCCTCAAGAATTTAGAAGCCCCTTATCCCCTTCATTTCCCTTCATTTTGACAAATCCCCTATTCCACACATCGGGGTAGGTTTTACTCAAATGATGTTTCTAAGAAATAGAAGATGAATTTGGAGAAAGTGAGAGATGATTTTGTCCAAAATAGGCCAAGGAAGAAAAACCTCCTTCACTTTTTACACAGGTGTCATGGTTTTAGATAAATGTCAAAAATACAGTTGCCTCAGGAGAATTGATGCACTTCTGAAGTGACCTTGGGAAAATAAATATTTCTCCTAGATAGGTTGGCCAAATGACTTGCTTGATGAGTGAAATGATAAATAGACACAAAGATATTTCCAATGAGCTATCATGAGCTCAATTTGGAGTTGAGGAAGACCTTCAAAAGTTGACTGCAATAGAACTCTGCCTTTAGACAACCTCATTTTGCACATTTTGATCAGTCTTGGGGGATTTGACTTTGACAGGGAAAATGAACTCTAAATTGAAAAATTCAAGTTGTGTTGGAAAGTATACTCAATAATATTTCCAACGAGCTATCGTTCACCTATTTTGGACACCAGGAAGGCCTCCAAAAATTGATCTGAAAATGGCACTATGCATAGAACCAGTGGCACTACGCATAGGGTTTTCCAACAGGTGCGTAGCACCACTGACGCTCGCTTTTGATAGGGACCTCCATTTGAAGAAAAATTAACATTTTTGGATTCCTTATGAAAATTTATGCATGATCAAAAATTACTAGGAAATTTTGACAAGTTTTGGACCTCCAAAAGGGCCAAAAACACCCAAAAAATGTCCTCTCTGCCACTTTTTGGCCACACAAGAAGCAGTCTTGGGAGATTGCAATTTTGGAGGGGCAAATGGACACCAAATTCGAAAATTTCACTTGTCCTAGAAAGTAAACAGAAAAAAGTACATACCCCCTCAATCCATCCTTTAGAATGTAGTTACAAAGCAATAACAAATCAAGAAAAAAACAACAAGTCAGATGAAAGATCAAGAGTTTATGGTGTGCTGAACTCTACATCTCTAGAAAAAATAAAAGGTTCTTGGAGGGCTGAGGGATGTTTGGTTGGAAGGTGGGGTGATGTTCCAACAATCCATCTTGGATAAAATTTAGTGAAGGGGAAGGCCTTCAAAAGCAGCTTGGAAAAAGCACTACGCATAAAAAAATGGCGCTACACATAGGATGAAAAAGTGCCAATTTTGCTCAAAAACTCTGTTTTTTGCCTAGTTTTCTTCCAGTTTGATTTTTTCTCTCTTATGGTCAAATTCATGATGTAATATGATGTAACTTGATGTAAAAATGATGAAAAATGACTTAAGGAGGTAGATACATCAGGATAGAGTTGGTTTAAGGATGAATGAATCAGTTTCCATAGTTTTAGAGGCAAGCTGTTCCACTGCTTATTTTTCAGTTCCTGGTTTAGATCTTGTTGAAACAGCTCCTTGAGTCATGGATTCGACCCTTGATGGATAGCATAGGTGGTTTGATGCCTATATCTTGTACTTTCTTAGTCATTTGTCAAGGTTGGACTCTTGTGGATGCATTGAGCACAATTGTACATGACTTCTGCAGTTTGGCAAGGAAATAAACCAGGGTTTTGCAGCATTTTGTGGGATTCTTGTGGTAATGTGATTTAGCATTGTTTCCTTCTCAGTTATTCAATGATCTTATGTTTGTGTGTGCCATCATCTCTTTTATTCTTCATAGCTATATGAATCAAGTGTAAAGGGTAAAATTCATTGATCTTTCAGTGCTCTGCCTTAGGGTTTATTTAGTTCTACATGTTTTCTATGTTTGAAGAGGACTCATGACACTTGCATGCCCTCTCCATCTCCTCACCAGTCTTTAGACTCACCATTTCACTCATTTCAAAGTGCTAAAACACTTGCCTACCTCGCCCCACAAAAACCTCTGCAAATCTGTGTTGATTTCCCAGACCCAACGCTGTCTTCCCCATCTGATCCAGCAACCAACCATTAAAATCAATCAAATTCTACTGATAAAACATACCTAACCTAAAATTAGTTTTTATATCAGTCATCTCAAGCCTTCCTTGATAAATTTTCATTGAGATTGACAAGGAGAGAGCCCTCTCTCGACCTGGTAGGGCTAGCCACTAGGTTAAGTGTGGTTTGATCTTACCCTAGACCTACCTTTCTCAGCCTGAGGTAGATTTAGACCCTAACATAGTGGAAACCATACTGGGGAACGTACTTTTATGTTCCTCGGCAAAATGTATCAAGTTCAGATCTGATTGTTGATGGTGGACAATGATCAGACACAGCAAGGCTGAAATCATTCACCTGGCAACTCCAAATTAGTTTTGACATCAGATCCAAGGACTCCACTGGAGGATGAACCTGACTAGTAGAAACATGAAAGGACAATATGGAAAGATCAGGTATTCAAGTTGGAATTTCATTCAAGACATTTTGTTCTTTGTTATAAATTATTTCTTCTCTTTTCCCAGGAACGTCAAGAAGGCTTTGCAAAGTATATTGTATTTGAGAAAAGATCCTCGACCTGCATTTGATTCCTTCCCTTTGAATATTGTGAATACCAAATATTTGCATGCCTTTGAGCTTGATCAAGACCCTTTTTCTAAAGCTTGTGATGACCGTCTTCAAACTGATGAGCCTCAAGAGACCAAGACTGATTCTATACCTTCTGTACATACCCTTATACCTTGTAAAATTCCATATTGATACAAGCCTCTAATTTAACCTCCTATATCCCATGCTTTCCCTAAAAAGCATGACCTATATCTACCAAGATTTGATAGTGACTATAACAACATCACTGCTGAGAGACATGTATTGAATTTTGAGTCTTTTCTCAACCTTTTTGAAGTTGATGGAGAAGATGTTAGTATTAGGATTTTTGCTCTTTCTTTGCAAGGCAAAGTCAAGAGTTGGTTCAAAATCCTACCTGATGCAAGCATCTCAAATTTCCAACAATTCGTCAAAGTTTTCCTCGACAGGTGGGTGGTCAGATAGAACCCTTTCTTGATTATAGAAGAGTATAACTAGTTGAAAAGATTGCTAGGGGAAACATTACAACAATTTTCTGCTAGATTTAACCAAGTTTATTATTCGATGCCTGTTAATATAAGACCTCCTCCTGGATCCGCTCTCTTGCATTACCCAGGTGCCTTTGATCTGGAAATGGAGTTTCAACTGAGAGAAAGGAACCTTGCAACACTTGAAGAGATGCAAAATAGTACAATAGATGTAGAGGCTCATTTGCTGATCAGAAGGGCAAAGTTGAAGGAAGAAGAGATGAAAAACATAGATTTAGAGGAATCGACATCTTTAGAGGTAAAGCTCGACATTGTGGTAACTGCAGTGGAAGAGATGATGCAGAAGATCACTACAAGGAATGATTATGATGTTCAAGCCCATGGCTCATTGATTGAAGAAGAACAAGTTGCTGATCCAAAACATTTTGTTTCTTATCCCAGTTGTCATAGATCTGATAATGATTGTTTTATAGATCATCTTGAAGAAGAGAGAGCTGTTGATATGACATGCATGCTTGATGATGTCTTTTATACCGATGATTTGCCTCAGTTTGATCAGTATGATGATGATGATTATGTTCTCCAAATAGAAGCTAATCTTGCAGACAAATTATCAGCAGATAGTTTGTGGGACAAGGAAGTTCACTTTCAGCAGTTCGAGTACAGTGATCAGCCGTTGCATATCAGCTATGGAAGTGAGGAGGAAAGTGCAGCAAATGTTGAAGTAAGTAAAGGATCTTTGCCTTTTTGTTTTGCTTTGTTTCAGTTTATCAGAGACAACTTTCATGCAATCAGAAATAAACTGCCGACAAGTCTTGATTTGGACCATCTTGAGGGCAATGAAAACCTTATTCAAGACTTTTCATATCCAGAGTTGTAGCCTCCGAATGCCATTGATTATCAAGTTGCAAATGAAGACTTGAAAGTTGGACCATATGATCAAATGATGCAAGATGATTCCGTACCATTTTGTTTTGAATCATTTCAGTTTTTGAAAGGAAAAATGCATAGTATATCTTCAAATAAGCAGCCTATAGGAAATCATGTAATCTCATCGAAGCCAATAGAAAATGGGTTGCAACAGTCTTTTCAAGTTTTTCACGATCCAGTAGCTGATGTATTAGATGATGTCTGCAGTCAAAGTCATTCTCCATTAGCTAACTATGAGCTTGAAAAAAGTATCGATACAAACATGATATGACAGCCGGTTTCTTTGTCATTTTCAGCAGGAGTCTCATCACAATGCTCAGATGAAAGTTTGCATTCATGGTACGAGGAGAAGAAAAGCAATCCATTGGATGAGCTAAGTCCCACTGCACATGAGTTTCAAGATCCTTATTCAATGTTTTTGGAGTTAGATAGAGAATCCATATCATTCAACGAATCTGTTTACAATTTTTCATGGGAGTTGCCTTTCAGTAGTTCTCTCTTGTTGATCATAAGCAAACACTTGTGGAGAATTCAAACAGTAACCGGAATACTTACCTGGTTGCATTGGTTGTTTCATTTTAGTTGATCAGATGATGAATGGAACAACTAGAGTAGGTTTTATTAAATAAGCTCCATTTTGAAGCATATTTTCCAGTTTGTTAGTTGTGATTTAGTATTGAGTCAATTTCAAGTCATTTTGTGTCATCAAGTCGTCAGTTTTTAGTCATGCATTTCAGTTTGGGTTTTTGACTCCATGCCCAATGGATAAGGAACTGGTCTGCTCTCCCAAAGATCTGCGGTTCTTGGCACCTCCAAGGAGCTACCATCCCCATTGGAGCCAATTTTAGTGTCAGTCTTTGCAGCCTTCCTCCAGTGATAAAATATGCTCTTACAAAATGGTCTCAGAGTGTCAAAGTCAAATTTTGTCATTTCAATGAGTTTTCAAGTAAAATTTGGTCACTAGGTATTAGGTCTAGGGTTTGTTTGCACTCCTTTCAAAATTGTCCAAAGGTCGGTCCATGTCACCATTCAGCTGAGTGTACCATCATTCAAAGGGTTGTCATCATCATTTCGGGTTCCAATGGGTCATTTTACACCTTGTTCGTGCTTCAGTTGTACTTGGGTAAGGCTCATTTCCCTCTCCTAGGGTTTTGAAGGTAATTTCTCTTGGATGGTCAAATCATCAACAAAGCTTGCATCCTGATTCTCATACACCTTCCCCTATACTTAATGTACCTTATTAAACACTTCCCATCACTAATATCCCTCAAACTCCTCATTTTCCCACAAACCCTAGTTTCTTGCTACAACTTGACAATTTTCTAGGCTTGGCCTATGTTTAGCCCTTTTGGACTCCTTCCCCTCACTCAATCTTTTAAATTCCACTTTCCCCTATTTCATAACATCCCTCCCTACTTCCCAAAATTTCCTCAAGAATTTAGAAGCCCCTTATCCCTTTCATTTCCCTTCATTTCGACAAATCCCCTGTTCCACACATTGGGGTAGGTTTTACTCAAATGATGTTTCTGAGAAATAGAATATGAATTTGGAGAAAGTGAGAGAGGTTTTTGTCTAAAATAGGCCAAGGAAGAAAAACTTCCCTCACTTTTTACACAGGTGTCATGGTTCTATAGAAATGTCAAAAATACAGTTGCCTCAGGAGAATTGATGACCTCTGAAGTGACTTTGGGAAAATAAATATTTCTCCTATCTTGGTTAGCCAAATGACTTGTGTGATGCGTGAAATGATAACTAGACACAGAGATTTCCAATGAGCTATCATGAGCTCAATTTGGAGTTGAGGAAGACCTTCAAAAGTTGACTGCAACAACGCTCTGCCTTTAGACAGCCTCATTTTGCACATTTTGACTAGTCTTGGGAGATTTGACTTTTGATAGGGCAAATGAACTCCAAATTGAAAAATTCAAGTTGTGTTGGAAATTAGACTCAATAATATTTCCAATGAGCTATCGTGCACCCATTTTGGATGCCGGGAAGGCCTCCAAAACTTGATCTGAAAACGGCGCTACGCACAGGCTTTTCCAATGGGTGCGTAGCGCCACCGACGCTCGATTTTGATAGGGACCTCCATTTGAAGAAAACTTGGAATTTTTGGATTCCTTATGAAAATTTATGCATGCTCAGAAATTACTAGGAAATTTTGACAATTTTTGGACCTCCAAAAGGGCCAAAAACACCCACAAAATGCCCTCTCTGCCACTTTTTGGCCACACGGGAAGCAATCTTGGGAGATTGCAATTTTGGAGGGGCAAATGGACACAAAATTCAAAATTCCACTTGTCCTAGAAATTAGACAGACAGATCTTTCCAACAAGCCATCTTGGAGCAAATTTGGTGAAGGGGAAGGCCTTCAAAAGGATCTTGGAAAAAGCATTACGCACAGGAAAAATGGCGCTACGCACAGAATGAAAAAGTGCCAATTTTGCACAAAAACTCTGTTTTTCGCCTAGTTTTCTTCTAGTTTGACTTTTTCTCTCTTATGGTCAAATTCATGATGTAATATGATTTAAATTGATGTACTATGATGTAAAAATGATGAAAATGACTTAAGGAGGTAGATACATTAGGATAGAGTTGGTTTAAGGATGAATGAATCAGTTTCCATAGTTTTAGAGGCAAGCTGTTCCACTGCCTATTTTTCAGTTCCTAGTTTAGATCTTGTTGAAACAGCTCCTTGAGTCATGGATTGGACCCCTGATGGCTAGCATAGGTGGTTTGATGCCTATATCTTGTACTTTCTTAGTCATTTGTCAAGGTTGGACTCTTGTGGATGCATTGAGCACAATTGTACATCACTTCTGCAGTTTGGCAAGGGAATAAACCAGGGTTTTGCAGCGTTTTGTGGGATTCTTGTGGTAATGTGATTTAGCATTGTTTCCTTCTCAGTTATTCAGTGATATTATGTTTATGTGTGCCATCATCTCTTTTATTCTTCATAGCTAAATGAATCAAGTGTAAAGGGTAGAATTCATTGATGTTTCAGTGCTCTGCCTTAGGGTTTATTTAGTTCTACATGTTTTCTATTGTTTGAAGAGGACTCATGACACTTACATGCCCTCTCCAGCTCCTCACCAGTATTTAAAATCACCATTACACTCATTTCAAAATGCTAAAACACTTGCCTACCTCGCCCCATATAAACCTCTACAAATCTGTGTTGATTTCCCAGACCCAAAGTTGCCTTCCCCATCTGATCCAACAACAAACCATTAAAATCAATCAAATTATTCTGAGAAAACATACCTTTCCTAAAATTAGTTTTTATATTAGTCATCTCAAGCCTTCCTTAATAAATTTTCATTGAGATTGACAAGGAGAGAACCCTCTCTCGACCTGGTAGGGCTAGCTACCAGGTTAAGCGTGGTTTGATGTTACCATGGACCTGCCTTTCTCAGCCTGAGGTAGATTTAGGCCGTAACAATACCCTCAGGATTATGAATATGAACATCATGAGAAACCTGCCTCTTACGTCATCCCATGTCATTGGTCTCCCTTTCTTCCCAACCATGACCTTATGGTGACCATGAAGCATGATATTAATGATAAGGACCATGATGGGGATGATATGCCTGAGGTTTCCATCCATCAGAAGTTCATGAGCTTGATTATTGATATCTCTATATTTTGGTTGGATGAAAGGATAATGTGTAATAGATTACAACCCTTTACTCTCTCTTCCCCCATGATACTCCATGAGTGGTTACTTCATTGTCCCACCTCCTACCTTTGCGACCTTCCATGTTGTCATTCCTACCCCTCCCTATGGATATATTGCATTAGTAAAAGTAGAAAGGTGGTTGCTTTCATATTGATTGGATGATATGTTGGTTGCATTAGGTCTATGATTACACTTAGTGTTTGGGTGACATAACATGCATGTTGGGGTAGGATGCATTGCATGTTGATTTTTTCATTAGAACTAACATCATATGATATTATCATGTTAGATTAGTTGCATTTAGATTAACATTGAATTTGAAATTTTATTTACTAGTTGATTTTTGGAGGCCTAATATAAGCATGTGTGATCATGAGACATCGCAAAAGCATGCTTCCCCATGTGTTCGATTTTTGATATGTGCAGGTGATAGGTCTACTGTGAACCCAAGAGATTGTTGGAGTTCTAATGACATCCCCATTTGAGTAAATTTGTTCACTCTCCAGATAGATCATGTACCAATTGGATCCAGATGTTACCCACCACTTTGTGGGTGATATTTCTAGGAGAAATTGTTTCTCCAAGATGGTCCTCAACCAGCAGCCAGCAACCCCTTGCAGCCACCAGATAGATCGATGTGCCATTTTCTCCATCACCTGAGCCAGCCTTGTGGTCCCTCGCCCATTTGTTATAATCACATGTTTGAAGTTGGTCCTCCCAACCCCAAAGCTATGAATTTTTATTGGTTTAGTTAAGTAACTTTGTTTAATTATCATGGACACTTTTGGGCATGGATTGGTGGAGGGATTCAATGAAAAGAGTGAGCTAGGTTTGTACTCTTGTCTCCTCTTCCTGATTCGATAGTTGGCCTTGTATCCTAGTCCCATGGGATCTCATTTACCGGCCATTAGCTTTAAGGATGGAACTACATGAGAAATACCAATATTGGTTGCATGGTCCCGCTTCCCGACACTGTATACATTGCTCCCCTCTGCTCATTTTAACCCCATTCATCACTTTCCCATCTGGCTCCACATGTGTCCATTGGGTCCACACAGGGTTAGCCTCCCCTCCCGTTGTCCACACTTTGGGTCGAGCTTGGAATAATGCCCAGAGGTTGATGCAACTAAAAATAAAGTAAAAAGCATAATTTGGCCACTTACAGTAGGAATGTACCAAAAAATGCAAAAGATGGTTGGGACATACAAATTTAGGACATGGGAAAAAGCCAAACATGAGCTCTACCCCTCATTCATGAACATCACCCTGGTTCTTGTGGGCCCTAGATGAGCCCCCTCCACATTAACGAACCCATGTTTGTCCCAATCCCTAGTGGGCAATGAGATACCCAACCTCAAAAGGGGGTATCTACTACTATATTCCACGCATCATGCTCTCATCCCCTAGAGCCCCGAGCAGTTATGAAGAACAATTAATCAAAGGAAAAAGGCATATATATAAGGGTGGAAAAACAAACACTGGGGTAACTCATGTACCACGATTTGCTCTCTCCTACACTCATATACCCAAGTGTGGGCTTCCATCACCATAACTACCCTTGCACCATAACATGTGGCTTGGAGCCTTCCCCTGATCCCTACTTCGTCCCATCACCATGTCACATGCCACCTACCCATTGTTGGATGTCCCATGGACATGTCACCCTCTTTAAAGGCTAAAACCACGTAATAGGATCCTTAGTTAACCCCCTTATTGAGCTTGGAGAAACTTGTACATGTTGAAGCCCACTATGAAAAGGGCATGCCAACATGAAGTGCCCCATTGCTTCCATGATTTGTAAGCTCTCTTACATTATTTTTCTAATGATTTGTTGTATTGTAGGGTAAGGGGATGCATTGGATCTTATGCATGATTGCAGATGGGTCTCCATTTGGGGATTGGTCTCCATATACGGGGTCTAATCCCTCTAGATGGCCACATTAGCACTTGTAGGGTGAGCGTTGAGAGAAATGGACCTCAACCATAACAAAGAGTACTTTGTGGATCCTTGATGCCACTTAATGATTGCTCATGTTCCACCTTTAGATGAGGATGATGCACCTGGTTCACCATGTCCAACTGGCTCCACATTGCACCATACACTTGGCATGTTGAGAAATGGCAGCAATAAATTGCAGTTTAATTTGTCCTTGAATAAAACTATGAATTAAATTCGAATTCTATTCTCATAGCAACATAAAATAGTTAATTTAAGTTTATTAAACTTACTTAACTTAGGAATTTCGAGTTGGAAGTCTTTTGGAAGTCATGTATTTTCTCCCTACTTTGTAGGAGTCCAATATGAGTTAATTGTGAGTTGTAAAAAAGAAGACTCAGTTTCATGAGTCGGTTCAGTTAAATTAGTTCTCAAATTGATTGAGAGAACTAATAGTGAGTTAACAGTCAGTGGTGACACTAATGAACTCCACCAGTGCTACTCTAGTTAACTGAACATTTACTCATCAGAAACTCATGCATGTTGATTCTGAGAAAGACCCAGTTGAGACTAGAGTGCAAGGACAATGTACTATTTGTTTTATATTTTTCTGAGTTGTACTGATAGTGCATGCAATCAGGAACTGATCCTTGAGGGATTGCGCTATTTTTAGAGGCTTTATTTCCTTTTAAATACAAGCTACCCTTCTTAGGAATTACACATTGGAATAGAGACTTGGAGAGATTGTGAATTGGCTAAGATTTGGCCTTGAGCTTGCTTATGAGTTTGAGATTGAATTTGCTGAGTGTTGGGATTGTTCTTGAGAGAACAAGCATTGTAATTTCATCTTGATTTTCTGGATTAATACAAAACAGATTGTGGGGTTTTGAGTTGTGGCTTTCCCCAGATATTTATTGTGTTATATGCCTTTGATTCTCTTCCTCTATTGATTATTGTTTGCTCGATGTTTATGGGATTCCTATGTAAAGAGTAGAAGTATATTCTTGTCTCTTGCTTTAGAAAATTGCATTAGCTTGTGAATCTATAGTATTTTCTACATGGTATCGGAGCAAGATTGTTTTTTGGGCTGAGAGTTTGCAGAGAATATATGATAATTTATGTGCACATTTTTTAGAAAACAAAATTCATATCTGGATTCCCTGGGAAAAGATACCCAAATTCAAAAAAAAATCGACCGAATCGGAGTTCGGATGCGGGAGATATCGTTGATTTAAAATCAGCTCTCCAAAGGAGATTTCGAAGTTTTGAGTTTTTGGGTTAAGTCGAATTTGCATACATACTTCAGGATTGACAGATGGAATTCCATGGGTTGAGGCTTGAGTATGAATTGGAAGGCAGATTGAATTTCATAGCTTGGAGGGACAATATGGAGGTTGTGTCAGAGGACAATGGCTTGAAGGAATTTATTGAACAATAAATTCCTAAGCTAACAGCTACTGATGCACATAACTTGGTCGAGTGGAAGAAGTGTGTGGCGAAGGCAAGGAGGATAATCCTTGAGGGAGTTCGAGAAAATATTGTCTCGATTCTCCATGGAAAGGAAACCCTGCATGCTATGTGGAAAACATTGACGGACTTGTTTCAGAATAACAGTGATCAAAGTAAGTAGGCACTGAAGGATAAACTTCGTAAAATCAAGATGGAGAAAGGTGAGATGATTCCAAAGTACTTGACCAAGTTCACTCAATGTCAGGATGAACTTGGAAGTGTTGGGATCACGGTTGCCGAGGAGGATATGATGAGCCTTTCTCTTCTTGGACTCCTAAAGAGTTGGCATAGTTATCAGGACTTTGTCAATGGTCGGGAGAAGCTACCAGATTGGGAACAAAAATTGTTAGATTTGACGCAGGATGAGATCAGGAGGAACACCAGGGATGGCTCTTCATCAAAGACTGATGATGAAGAGAACTGTGCCTTAGTGATTAAGGTGAGGAAGGTGAAAGGCAAAATTTATAATTCCAAATCCGATTCTTATCATGGAGGTAAGAAGAAGGACATGACGAAAGTTAAATGCTTTCATTGTCACAAGATGGGACACTTTGCTACAAATTGTCCATTGAAAAAGTCCAAAGAGAAGTCCTCAGGAGGATCGACAAGCGAGCCTTTGGCCTCCAAATTCAAATTGGACTTTTCCCTCATTGCATGCATGGTGCCTTCAATGATGGGAAGTATCTAGTACTTAGAAAGTGGAGATTCTTTCCACATGACTAGTGACAAAGAGTTATTTAGTGAACTGGAGGATAAAGATCTCAATATGCATATTGAGATGGGTGATGACGGTAAGTATAATGTTACTGGTGTGGGCACTATTACTTTTAAGAGGGAGCATGCGACTCCACTCACCTTGAAGAATGTTATGCATGTACTCGAACTAATGAAGAACTTGGTATATGTTGCCATGCTTGAGGATAGAGGCTATGATGTGATATTTTTGAAAGGAAAGGCGTTCCTTCGACACATAGCCGCGGGTCATGTAAAGAAGATAGGGATTCGAGTTCATAATATCTATAAGATAGAGGTAGAGGATTGTGCTGCTTTGAGTTCAAAAGCGGAAAAGATGTTGAGTTGAGACGTGGACGAGTTGTGGCATAGGCGATTGGGCCACTTGCATCATGGGGCTTTGAAGATATTGCAGCAAATCTCTACCGGCCTTCCCAAAGGTACACTTGAGCAAGTTGATACATGCAAGGGTTGTACTTTGGGAAAATACACCAATTCTTCTTTTGGAGACAAAGACAGTTGAGCAAAGTCTATTTTGGAGAGAATCCATTTAGATGTGTGTGGACCATTCTTCACAGCATCCACGACCAAACACAGGTGTTATGTAATATTTGTTGATGACTATTCTCGTAAATGTTGGGTATTTCTCTTGCAAAAAAAGGATTGAACTTTCACAAAGTTTTGTGAGTTCAAAGCATTGGTAGAGAAAGAGTCTGGCAAGAAGGTTAAATATCTACGAAGTGATAACTATGGTGAGTATGTCTCCAATGAGTTTAAGAAATTCTGTGCAGCCGAAGCGATTAAACGAGAGTTGGTGACACCCCATAACCCTCAACAGCATGGGGTTTCTGTGAGGAAGAACAAAAGCATAGTAAGGGAAGCAAGGCGATGTTGCATGCTCGAGGCCTATCACTACACTTGTGGGCTGAGGCATGCAATGCATTAGTTTATGTTCAGAATCGTAGCCCACATTGGATACTTGAGATGAAGACACCAAAGGAGGCTTATTTCGGTAAGAAGCTAGATGTTGGTCACTTCAAGATTTTTGGGTCATCGGTTTATTGCCATGTGACCAAAGATACACGGAAGAAACTTAAGGCAACAACAGAGTTTGGATTCTTTGTGGGGTACGTGGATACACCCCACAACTATCGAGTGCACATGCTGACCAGTCGGATGATAGTAGTTCACAGGGATATCAGTTTTGATGAGGAGAAGGCCATGTGAGTATCCCTTGAGAGGGAGCCTGAGCTACATGCGGATGAGGAGCTTTTAGCTCCTAAGGTTGAGGGGCCTCAGATTGATGTGGAGCAGCCACATGCAGAGGTTCAGAGAGTGGAGACATCCACTCAGGTAGAGTCTTTCAGAGAAGCAAGAAAGTGCACTAGAGAGGCTGACAGATTGTTGGATGATGCAAGGGAGAATGTGGGAGCACCCTCTTCTTAGCACAGAAAGAGGAGGTCACTAGAGAGGTACACTGGATACATGGCACTTATGGGTGCATGTGTTGTGACAGAGCCATCTTCCTTTCAGGAAGAAGTGTAGCACCTGGTTTGGGTTGATGCAATTGTGGAGGCGTATGACTCCATAGTTCAAATCATTGTTTGGGATGTGGTCTTGAGACCAGGGGACAAGTCAGTTGTGAGCTCTAGTTGGCTTTACAAGGTAAAGAAAGCTATAGATGGTAGTGTGGAGAAGCATAAGGCCAGATTTGTGGCCCGTGGCTTTTCACAGGTAGAGGGGATTGACTATGGTGAGACCTTTTCTCCTGTTGAAAGGTACTCGTCAATTATATCTATTTTGGCACTATTAACACAGATGGGTTGGAAGATCCATCAGATGGATGTGAAGATTGATTTCCTCAATGGCATGATTGAGGAAGAGGCGTACATAGAGCATCCCAAAGGTTTAGAAACCTTGGACTATGAGTCGCATGTGTGGCGACACAAGAAAGCATTGTATGGGTTGAAGCAAGCACCATGTGCTTGGTACATGATGATAGATAGCTACTTCATTGGGTTGGGCTTCACGAAGAGTGAATTGGATGTGAACCTGTATCACATAGTGGTGGAAGGTAAGATGTTGATTGTTGTACTTTATGTAGATGCTCTCATACTGACAGGTGATGAGAAGCTCATCAAATATTGCAAGAGAGTTTGAGATGAAGGGTATGGGGCTCATGCATTACTTTCTTGGGATGGAGGTATGGCAAGGAGATGGGGAGTTGTTTGTATCTTAGGGCAAGTATACCAACGAGATACTTAGGAGATTCCACATGGAGAGCAGTAAACCCATGAAGACTCCTCTAGCTGATAATTGGAGGAAGGAGGATGCCACTCCAGGGGAAGTAGTGGAAGCTATTGTTTATAGGTAGCTTGTGGGTTCACTCATGTACTTGGTGAACACACGACTGGATATGTGCTATAGAGTTAACTAGCTTAGTCAAGCGATGGTTAGGCCTACCAAGCTGTATTGGAAGGCAACAAAGCATGTATTGAGATACCCAAGAGGCACTACTTAGTTTGGGTTATGATACAGACGAACAGTGGGAGTGAAGCTTCAAGGCTTCACCGATGGAGATTGGACAGGGAGTCCATCCGACGGGAAGAGCACATCAGGAGGGATCTTTAGTATTGGGTCAGTGACAGTTTCTTGGTACAACAGGAAACAAAGATCAGTTGCACTCGGTTCGGCAGAGGCAAAGTACATGGCTGCAAGTTAGACATCATGTGAGGCTATCTGGATGAGGAAGATCTTGGTTGGTTTGTTTGGCCAACAGATGGATCCAACAATGATTTATTATGATAATCAAAGTTGTATCAAACTCTATGAAAATCCAGTCTTTCATGATCAGTCCAAGCATATTGATATCTGGTATCATCATCTCATATATTGTGTATTAAGATGAATCATGTTGTTACGTTACATTCCCATGGAGGAGCAAGATGCTGGCATCTTGACAAAGGCATTGTCAATATGTAAATTCGAGTTTCACAGAGATAGGATCGAGGTAGTTAATAATCCCTTTCTTGTTGAGAGGGAGTGTTGAGAAATGGAAACAAGAAATTCTATTTTAATTTGTCCTTGAATTAAAATGTGAATTAAATTCAAATTCTATACTCATAGCAACTTAAAATAGTTAAATTAAGTTTATTAAACTTACTTAACTTAGGAATTTTGAGTTGGAAGTCTTTTGGAAGTCATGTGTATGTTCTCCCTACTTTGTAGGAGTCTAGTATGAGTTAATTGTTAGCTGTAAAATAGAAGACTCAATTTCATGAGTTAGTTCAGTTAAATTAGTTCTCAAACTGATTGAGAGAACTAATAGTGAGTTAACAGTCAGTGGTGACACAAATGAACTCCACCAGTGCTATTCCAATTAACTTAATATTTACTCATCAGAAACTCATGCATGTCGATTCTGAGAAAGACCCAAATGAGACTAGAGTGCAGGGACATTGTACTATACGTTTTAGATTTTTCTGAGTTTCAATGATAGTGCATGCAATCAGGAACTGGTCCTTGAGGGATTGGACTATTTTTAGAGGCTTTATTTCACTTTAAATTCAAGCTATTCTTCATAGGAATTACGCATTGGAATAGAGACTTGGAGAGCTTGTGAATTGGATAAGATATGGCCTTGAGCTTGCTTATGAGTTGGAGATTGAATTTGCTGAGTGCTGGGATTGTTCTTGAGAGAACAAGCATTGCAGTTTCATCTTAATTTTCCGGGTTAATACAAAACAAATAGTATGGTTTTGAGCTGTGGCTTTCCTGAGATATTTATTGTTTTATGTGCCTTTGATTCTCTTCCTCTATTGATTATTGTTTTCTCAATGTTTATGGGCTTCCACTGTAAAGAGTAGAAGTAGATTCTTGTCTCTTGCTTTAGCAAATTGCATTAGCTTGTGAATCTACAATATTTTCTACATGGTATTGAAGTAAGATTGATTTTTGGGCCAAGAGTTTGTAGAGTATATCTAAGAATTTTTGTGCAAAATTTTCAGAAAAAATTGAAGATATGGAATCATTGGGAAAAGATACCCAAATTCGAAAAAAAAATCGGCCGAATAGGAGTTCGGATGAAAGAGATATCGCTAATTTAAAATCAGCTCTCTAGAAGAGATTTCAAAGTTTTGATTTTTTGGGTTATAGGTGAAAGTCGAATTTGCATACATACTTCAAGATCGGTAGATGATGTTCCATGGGTTGAGGCTTGAGTATGCCTTGGAAGGCAGCTCAAATTTAATAGCCTGGAGGGACAGGATGGAGGTTGTGCTAGAGGACAATGGCTTGAAGGAATTTGTTGGACAAGCAATTCCCAAGCCAACAGCTGCTGATGCACAGAACTTGGCCGAGTGGAAGAAGTGTGTAGCAAAGGCAAGGAGGATAATCCTTGAGGGAGTTCGAGATCATATTGTCTTGAGTCTCCATGGAAAGGAAACCCTGCATGCTATGTGTAAATCATTAACGGACTTGTATCAAAATAGCAATGATCAAAGTAAGTTGGCACTGAAGGATAAACTTCGTAAAATCAAGATGGAGAAAGGCAAGATGATTCTAAAGTACTTGACCAAGTTCACTCATTGTCAGGATGAACTTCGAAGTGTTGGAATCATGGTTTCGAGGAGGATATGGTGAGCCTTGCTCTTCTTGGACTCCCAAAGAGTTGGCATAATCATCAATACTTCGTCAATGTTCGGGAGAAGCTACCAGATTGGGAACAACTATGGTCGGATTTGATGATATTTCATTGTCACAAGATGGGACACTTTGCTACAAATTGTCCATTGAAGAAGTCCAAGGAGAAGTCCTCAAGAGGAGCAGCTGGTGAGGCCTTGGCCTCCCAATTCAAATTGAACTTTTCCCTCATTGCATGCATGGTGTCTTCAATGATGAGAAGTGTCTAGTACTTAGACAATGGAGCTTCTTTCCACATGACTGGTGACAAAGAGTTATTCATTGAACTAGAGGAGAAAGATCTCAAGATGCATATTGAGATGGGTGATGATGGTAAGTATAGTGTTACTGGTGTGGGCACTATTAATTTTTAGAGGGAGCACGCAGTTCCACTCACCTTGAAGAATATTATGCATGTACTCGGACTAACGAAGAACTTGGTATCCATTGCCATGCTTGAGGATAGAGGCTATGATGTGATCTTTTCGAAAGGAAAGGAAATGCTTTGACACATAGCCATGTGTCAAGTAAAGAAGATAGGGATTCGAGTTCAGAATCTCTATAAGATAAAGGTAGAGGAATGTGTTGCTTTGAATTCAAAAGCAAAAAAGATGTTGAGCTGAGACATCAATGAGTTGTGGCACAGGCGATTCGGCCACTTTCTTCATGGGGCTTTGAAGATATTGCAACAAATCTCTACCAGTCTTCCCAAAGGTACGCTTGAGAAAGTTGATACATGCAAGGGTTGTGCTTTGGGAAAATACACCAATTCTTCCCTTGGAGACAGAGAGAGTTGAGCAGATTCTATTCTGGAGAGAGTCCATTCAGATGTGTGTGGACCATTCTCAACATAATCCATGACCAAACACAGGTATTGTGTTATATTTGTTGATGATTATTCTCATAAATGCTGGGTATTTTTTTTGCAGAAAAAAGGATCAAACTTTCACAAAGTTTTGTGAGTTCAAAGCATTGGTAGAGAAAGAGTCTGGCAAGAAGGTTAAAGCTCTACGGAGTGATAATGGTGGTGAGTATGTCTCCAATGAGTTTAAGAACTTATGTTCAGTAGAAGGGATTAAATGAGAGTTGATGGAACCCCATAACACTTAATAGAATGGGGTTTCCGAGAGGAAGAACAAGATCATAATAGGGGCAGTAAGGGAGATGTTGCATGATCAGGGCCTACCACTACACTTGTGGGTTGAGGCATGCAACACATTGGTTTATGTTCAGAACTGTAGCCCACATTGGATACTTGAGATGAAGACGCCAGAGGAGGCTTATTTCGGTAAGAGGCCAGATGTTGGTCACTTCAAGATTTTTGGGTCGTAGGTTTATTTCCATGTGACCAAAGATGCACGTAAGAATCTTGAGCCAACAATAGAGTTGGGGATATTTGTGGGGTACACTGATACACCCCACAACTATCGAGTGTACATGCCGACTAGTCAAATGACAGTGGTTCGCAGGGATATTGGGTTTGATGAGGAGAAGGCCATGCGAGTATCCCTTGAGAGGGAGCTTGAGCTACATGGCGATGAGGAGCTTTTAGCTCCTAAGGTTGAGGGGCCTAAGATTGATGTGGAGTAGCCACATGCAGAGGTTTAGAGAGTGGAGACATCCACTCAGGTAGAGGCTTCCAGAGAGGGAAGAAATTGCACTAGAGAGGTTGATAGATTGTTGGATGATGCACGGGAGAATGTGGGAGCACCCTCTTCTCAGAGTAGATAGTGGAGGTCACCATAGAGGTACACTGGATACATGGCACTTAGCGGTGCATGTGTTGTGACAAAGCCATATTCCTTTGAGGAAGCAGTGCAACACCCATTTTGGGTTGATGTAATGGTGGAGAAGTATGACTCCATAGTTCGAAACAATGTTTGGGATGTGGTCCCGAGACCAGAGAACAAGTCAGTTGTGAGCTCCCACAAGGTAAAGCAAGCTGTAGATGGTGGTGTGGAGAAGCATAAGGCTAGATTTGTGGCCTGTGGCTTTTCACAGGTAGAGGGGCGTGAATATGATGAGACCTTTGCTCCTGTTGCAAGGTACTCATCAATTAGATCTATTTTGGCACTATCAACATAGATAGGTTGGAAGATCCATCGGATGGATGTGAAGACTACCTCAATGGCATGATTGAGGAAGAGGTGTATATAGAGCATATCAAAGGTTTTGAAACCTTGGACCATGAGTCGCATGTGTGTCGACTCAAGAGAGCGTTGTATGGGCTGAAGCAAGCACCCTGTGCTTGGTACACCAGGATGGATAGTTGCTTCACTGGATTGGGCTTCATGAATAGTGAAATGGATGCGAACCTGTATCACATAGTGGTGGAAGGTAAGTTGTTGATCATTTTACTTTATGTAGACGATCTCATACTGACAGGTGATGAGATGCTCATCAAATATTGCAAGGAGGAGCTTGCAAGAGAGTTTGAGATAAAGGACATGGGGCTCATGCATTACTTTCTTGGCATGGAGGTATGGTAGGGAGATGGGGAATTGTTTGTATCTCAGGGTAAGTATGCCAATGAGATACTTAGGAGATTCCACATGGAGAGCAGTAAACCCATGGAGACTCCTCTAGCTGGTAACTGGAGGAAGGAGGATGCTACTTCAGGGGAAGCAGTGTAAGCTACTGTTTACAGGCAGCTTGTGGGTTCACTCATGTACTTGGTGAACACATGATCATATATGTGCTATGCAATTAACTAGCTTAGTCAAGCAATTGTTAGGCCTACCAAGCTATATTGGAAGGAGAAAAAACATTATTGAGATACCTCATAGGCACTACTCAGTTTGGGTTATGGTACAGATAGACAAAGGGAGTGAAGCTTCAAGGCTTCATCGATGCAGATTGGGCAGGGAGTCCATTCGACGTGAAGAGCACATCAAGAGGGATATTTAGTATTGGGTTAGTGGCAGTTTCTTGGAACAATAGGAAACAAATATCGGTTGCACTCTGGTCGACAGAGGCAGAGTACATGGCTGCAAGTCAGACATCATGTGAGGCTATTTGGATGACGAAGATCTTGTTTGGTTTGTTTGGCCAACATATGGATCCGACAATGATTTATTGTGATAATTAGAGTTGTATCAAACTCTCTGAAAGTCAAGTCTTTCGTGATTGGTCCAAGCATATTGATATCTAGTATCATCATCTCAGAGATTGCGTATTGAGGTGGATCATGTTGTTAGATTACATTCCCATGGAGGAGCTAGATGCTGACATCTTTGACAAAGGCATTGTCAAGATGTAAATTCGAGTTTCACAGAGACATGATCGAGGTAGTTAATAATCCCTTTCTTGTTGAGAGGGAGTGTTGAGAAATGGAAACAAGAAATTCTAGTTTAATTTGTCCTTGAATGAAACTATGAATTAAATTCGAATCCTATTTTGATAGCAACTTAAAATAGTTAAATTAAATTTATTAAACTTACTTAACTTAGGAGTTTCGAGTTGGAAGTCTTTTGGAAGTCATGTGTACGTTCTCCCTACTTTGTAGGAGTCTAATATGAGTTAATTGTGAGTTGTAAAATAGAAGACCCAATTTCATGAGTTAGTTTAGTTAAATTAGTTCTCAAACTGATTGAGAGAACTAATAGTGAGTTAACAATCAACGGTGACAGTAATGAACTCCACCACTGCTACTCTAGTTAACTGAATATTTAATCATCATAAACTCATGCATTTCGATTATGATAAAGACCTAGTTGAGACTAGAGTGTAGGGACAATGTACTATTCGTTTTATATTTTTCTGAGATGCATTGATAGTGCATGCAATGAGGAACTGATCCTTGAGGGATTGTGCTATTTTTAGAGGCTTTATTTCCCTTTAAATACAAGTTATTCTTCATAAGAATTACACATTAGAATAGAGACTTGGAGAGCTTGTGAATTGGCTAAGATTTGGCCTTGACCTTGCTTATGAGTTAGAGATTGAATTTATTGAGTGTTGGGATTGTTCTTTAGAGAACAAGCATTGTAATTTCATCTTGATTTTCCGTATTAATAAAAAACATATAGTGGGGTTTTGAGCTGTGGCTTTCCCCAGATATTTATTATGTTATGTGCCTTTGATTCTCTTCCTCTATTGATTACTGTTTGCTCGATGTTTATGGGCTTTCACTGTAAAGAGTAGAAGCAGATTCTTGTCTCTTTCTTTAGCAAATTGCATTATCTTGTGAATCTACAGGATTTTCTACATGGCAGATGTTTCAGGGTCTAGATGAGGATGTGTCTCACTACAAGAGACAAAGGGAGGGCTTATGTCATCATCCTAGCCCTTACAAATGGTTTACAAAGATTATAGATCCACTTGGAGACCCATGAGGATGTCCTTGTGCCCCCACACCCACTTGGGAGCACCACATGTGACTTACTTGGGAAAAGGGGCCAATGCCTTGTCCACTATGTTTGGACTCCATTCTCTCACCACTACACACTTTGGCCTTCTTTAGGCCTTGTCAATGGCCCAATGACTCATCATATTCATTATTTTTCCCTCTCAAGAGGCTATTCTTTGTATTATTGAGCTATCTTGGTGGGCTTGTCACCAAGTCATGTCATTATTATGTATTATTTTATTATTTTGGGCTAAATTAGGCAATTTGAATCCCTTTTAGAGTTGTATAAATATTAGAGAGGATCATTCTAACCTCTCATCATCACTTGGGATGGATTAATATCTCTTATGAGATTTTAGCACTTTTTGCTGGGATAATTTATGGAGCTTTTCTTGATGCACTATGATGATTGGATTTTCAGATTTTCACTATTGTCTTTGTAGCTTCTCTAATGCGAAGTTGATAAATGGATATACTTTCTCTCTCTCATGCATGTTGAAATTTTGATGCTATTCTTGTTATCTTACTGGTTAACTACATGTATGTTGTTATCTTTATTCTTGTATGGGTTAAATGTAATGTGAAATTCTTCTAGGACCTTGAATAAGTGATTAAATGCATGCATTGACCTTTAAGGGATTGGGTGAATGTTCCTAGAGGCACCTCTTAGGTTAAAGACCTCGAAAGTTGGTCTCTTTTGCAAATTTGAAGTATAAATATCTACTGATCTAGTTGCTATCCTTGGAGAAGCTAACAAAGACTAATTAGGGCTCCTTAGCTAATGAAAATTCATGATCTATATGTATTTTGACCACTCCATTAATCCCAAGCAGTAAGGCACTAATTCTCATATCCTTCTGGTGGTCAAATTTACCTCTCTTTTCTTCACTTTTCCAATTTCTAGGCCTAACCATAGAAGGTCATCTAGGGCATCAAACGAATCTCTTTGTAGCCATCGAAACACCTTGAAAATTGGTCCACTACTACACTGTATTTTGCTTAAGGGGTCCTCCAAATTTTAAGCAATTTCAATTGTGGAATCCTGAGATATAGCCAACCCTAACCACGAGACCATATCTTTCCCTAGGCTGATTTGGGTTAGTGTCCTCACTTGGGTCATTGTATTTGTATTTCAAAAGAAAATTAGTCCTTTGATCATATTCTCCTCCCCAATTAGGTCAAGCCCCTCTTTGAGTAATCAATTCCAAGCCCTTGACCTAATTTGGGTCCACTTTGCTTCTCTGTGGTCCCACAACTTTGCAACTCCAATTCTACAAGAATTACATAGAAGCCTCTTATCCATAAGGATCCTTAGGTCTAGGAAGCCCCTTTTTAAGGCATATCCTCCAAACCTATGTTGATTCGGGGCAGCATCGGATGTGCTCTAGCCATGAAAATTGGTGGAGAGGTTAAAGCACATGAGATCTCCAAGACCCAGAAATGCTTTGGGAAAATTTTACGCAGTTAAAGAGATATTAAAATAATTAATATTTTTAATGGAGTTCCTAAGTCTAAACTTGGGAAAAATAAAATATTAATGGGTATTAATATAACATTGGGTTAGAAGGTTCCAAAAGTCATTGATCAAGCCAAATATGATCTTAGCCATTGATTAGAGATGTAATCTCGACCGTTGAAGGACCAACAGGAAAAGTATAAGAGGAGGCTTGAGGGTCAGTCGGAGAACACACCAGAGTGATCAATAATTCGATTTTTTAGAGTAGGGTTTGCTAAGAAAAGACGAATCATTGATCAATTTGCAGGGAGGGGCAATGAGCATGGGACAGAGAAGCAGAGATAATGCCAAGAGACTAGTGTAGAAGTAGAGAGAGGTGGATGCTGAGCCAGAGGGAACATGCAGAGCCCAGTAGAGACATTGCAGAGGCCAGAAGGGCTTGCCTCATCCACGCAGAGGCTACAGGAGTGACGCAGAGGGCCATAGAGGTTGTGCAGTGTGTAAGAGGGCTGACGTAGAGGGTTTCGGGTTGACGTTGAGCTTCAGAGGTTGCTGGAGAGGGTTTCGTGAGGCAGATTTTCTGAATATTTGCTTCTAAATAAAGAGGTATTACTGCCGGATTATTTTCTCTGTTAGGTGAGCCGGTTAGGCACCCATATGTACTCAAGGATAGACTGCATAATAAAATAACCCTCTGAATTGTTGCATCGATTTTCCCAAGTTGGGTTTTTCCGGGGACGAGTTGTCCAAAAATAACGGTGTCACTTGTGTGTTTGCTATTTCTTTCAGTTGTTGATCTGTAGATGATTGAGACTATATTGTGTTTATTTCGATATTTATTTGTTTAAATAACTTGTTTGAAATTAACAAGTAGGAGAAATAAACCAGAGAATACAGATAAAATTTCTAACAAGTAACACAGAAATTTCAACAACCTAGGCCTAAGAATCCTCTTAGCGATTTCTAGAGAGCCCATCACCTTGCTTTTGAAACAAGTAAGCTATCTAATTGAGCCTCTCTTTCGAATATGCCTTAGGAATCACTCTCTATCCATTCATAGTTATATCTTTCCTAGTGATTCCCCTTATATTGGGTCTCTTCCCATTGGTGAAAGTTTGTAAAGAGCATGGAGCCTTAGCTGAGGTGATAGTGGGCTATCGCTCCATTGTTGCCCCTTGACCTAGTAGTTGCTCTATAGGATCCCCTCCTAGGACCCCTCCTAGTTTGAGTGATAACAAGACTCACCCCCAATGGGGAACATTTAGTTTTTGAATTATATGGGAGTAGATCAAAATACGAGTGAATGATGTAATAATACTTTTGCAGATTATAATTTTGATGAAAGTCCAAATGATAAAAACCATCATTAATTATAAATTATAAAATCTTGATAAGAACGAGGTGGTTTTCAAATATATTTAACATTTAAAATTGACATTAGCCTAATCCTAATTTAATTAAAAATAATAATTTAACATTTAAATACAAAATATTATTAAAAGAACATAAACTTATAAAATAAAATTCAACATTTAATACAAATATTTTAAAAAAAAATAATAACTTATTAAAAATAATAATTCAACATTTAAATACAAAATATTATTAAAAGAAAAACCTAATAACTTATAAATCGAAATTTTAGAGAGAGTTTTTAAGGCTCCTCATTAAGTTACTTTTTAGTAAAACCGTTGGTCATTTATGCTACGAAAATTGTTTTCCTCGTGATTGCCTATTAAGTATTAGGTATTGCGAAACCACCTAAAAAATACATTAGAACTAAAAACATAAAGATTAGCAATAACACAACCAAAAAACAACAATAACAATAAAGATGATAACCTTATAAAAAAACCAAAAAGATTTGACTATGGCACATTTTAAGGTTATATTTATAAAATATAATAATAATTTTTATTGTAATTTTTTTTAATATTATATTGAATCTTATATATTTATTGGTTTTTTATTTTAATTTAACTATCTTTAAACTATTTTTTTTTTAATTAAGATTAGAGGACCCTTCGCATATAAAAACTAGTTCTTACCTTTCAAAATAAGACCTTGTTTATTCATGAAAAAATTATGTAAATAACAATATTTTGTTATTAAACCCACTCAAGTCATCATGACAATGTATTTAAGTCATATTTGGTTTTCTTTTTCATCGTGAGAAGTTAGTTATATGTAAATAACAATATTTTGTTATTAAACTTAGAGAAAAGTTATCCAACTTGCTTGGTTTGATATATGTAAATAACCATATGTAGTTATTAAACTTAGAGAAAAGTTATCGGTTAATACACAGATAATCTATTTGCTTAAATCTAATTGGTCATATACGGCCACTGCCCCGCAGCAAACTGGAAAATATAAACCCACTCACGTAATCAAGCAGTTAATACACAGATAATCTACTTGCTTAAATCCAACTGGGCATATACGGGCACTGCTGGGCAGCAGGCTGGAAAATATAAACCCACTCAAGTAATCATTTAAACCCACAAAAATCCGTGTCGGTTTCTTTTCTGTCCTGCTGTGATAGAGTTAAAACCAAAACCCTATCTCTAGAAGATCAGATCAGATCGAGGCCTCGTGATCAGCTCTGTCTTATGCGACTCTTTGTGGTGCAAGTCGCTTCCATATTCTCTTAGCCCGTCAAATATCTGCCCCTCCGATTTAATGAATTTGTGTGTCTCCTACCAAGTTCAGAATCGCTTTGGTTCTGCGGATCTGATTTCTCGTTTAGGGTTTTTCGATTTACAGCGTCTCGTCCTTATGCAATGTGTACACTCTCAGTTTCTCACCGCTTGACCTTTTGGAGCACGGGTAAATTGCTTCTTTCGCCCTTTCTGATCTGAATTTTATATCTGTTTTCTTTTACCTTTCTGATATGAATTTTTATCTGTTTTTGTTTTTATTTTCATGTGAGAGAGTTGAGTAGTGGGCAGAATGCCATTATTCCTGCTACTTGGTTTCGATTATCATGGGGTATAACAAGATGTTTGGTTTCAATTATTATAGGGTATTTTTCGCATTCAGTCGGGAGTAGATTCTCTTACTCTCATGGATTCTCCACTCTTACTGTCATGAAAATCCTAAACCTTGCCAAAATATATTTACTCACTCTTTATTTGCTTTCTTCTGGAAGTACCCTTACCCTCATATAGCCTCTACTTACTAAATCATGAAAATCTTAAAGCTAGCCCAAATATATGTACTTGCTCTTTGTTTGCTCTACTAGGGCCGATGGTCATGGTGTATTTTAGTCATTTTTCATGGTATATATATACCCACTCTTTGTTTGCTCTATTAGGGCCGCTGGTCATGGTGTATTTTATCATTTTTTATGAATCTCGCACTTTTGGGTGATTTACGGGCACTGGTTTTGCAGTGAACTTGTACCTTGGCCTGGAATTTTTGATGTTTTAGTTTTTCTAAATATATTTGGAGTTCGCTCAAATTTTTTGAAATGGTGATGGGTAAAAGAAATTTTGAAACTGTAAAATTGATATGCAAACATTTAAGTTATTTTTTATAAATTTCTGACCAGCTAAGTTATAGGTTTACAGGTAGAGGAGACCAATGGCCACTATTCCACATTTAAGGATTTCTGAAATCTTTTTTAGATTTTTTTCCATACTGATTTCTTAGAGGAGACCAATGGCCACTATCCCACATTTAAGGATTTCTAAAATCCTTTTTAGATTTTTTTCCATGTTGATTTTTTTAGATTCTCTTCCATGCTGACTTTTTATTATCATAAATATGTTTCTTTGCTTCTAAGAGATGAATACAGAAAAATCTGTGTCAAACCAAGTTGCTGTTCATCTTAATTCTATTAATAATTTTTTTTATCTGCGGTTGTTCTTCACTGTTCTTTTCTTTTGCAGGCATTATTGCGAATTTGCATGTCATTAAAAAAAATGATGATGATGTTAATAGGTTTTAACATGCCGCTATTTAAAAATGTTAAAAAACATAATTAATATGGTTTTATAAAAGTTAGATTTGAATCCAGTCGAATTTCAACTATATAAAAAAGATGGGATTTGTGGCAGTTTTACTCAACCCTGACCAACCAACCAAATAAGTCAGGGCAGTTGTTGTTGCAGTTTTACAGTCGACTCTTGCAAGAAATCTCTGCGCAGACATCTGAAGCACTTTTTGCTGGGTCTTAGACAGTCGTTAGCTATTTGCCGACTCTCATTTCTTGTTGTGATATTGAGTGGTTTAAATGTTAGTTTAGTGGGTTGCAGCTAAGTTTGCAGTAGTTTTATATGGAGAAAATGCAAAGCATAAACGTCACTAATAGTTAGGTAAGCCAACCACCACTTGGCTAGCTGGAAAGATTTCAGTTTGCTGTCGAAGATTTAGATCAGAGCTTTGATAACTGTCAGTCTGTTAGAACAATTTGGAAGCCTGTATAACCAGTAAGATCTTTCACCATTTGTAATTGACATTTTCTGTGGTTGTGTGCATTACCAGTCAAAGAGATTTTTAACCCCTTTTTATTGGACTTTTAAATCCCCTTAATGGCGGTTTTATGTTTTAGTCATTATTTTTCTTATTTTTCAATATAAATTGTTACTTATTCGTTTTCTTAGATAAGTAATTCTGTTATTTTCTCAGATGTGTTGAACAGTAAATCTAAATTATTCTTCCTTTGTGTTGTGTACAGAAAATATATTACTTCATCTCATCATCGTAACGAAGCAAAGAACGTTTGTCAGTCTCTTGGCCGAAATTGCTAGGAACATTGGGTTACCCCAGCCTTCTCGTGGTTGTAAATATTTGAGAGAGATTTGAAACTTTTTCTGCCAACAAAGCCCAGTGCTTCTACATTTTGCAAAATGGATAGATTGGCCAAAAATACATGCAACCACTAGAAGACCTGAGGTAGCCCCATGTTAAACACCGTGAAGAACACAGTTAATTGAGGGAAAAAAGAAGAAAGATTAGAGGCATCTGATCTTATAGCGATTCCAAAGTTCTAGAGTTGACACTGAATTTCCGGTAATCTGATCTTTTGGATTGGTGTAGGTTTGGTTGACATCTTTAACTGTATTGTTTCACTCTGTATAAATTTCATCAGGTTAGAGGTATGTTTATATTTGATTTTTTTTGAATTTTTTTACTGAATCTTTGGTTGTGAACCCAAAAAAAAATAGTGAGTTTGCTTTTAAAAAATTATATATATATATATATATTATATATATATATATAAGAGATCTATTTATTATACAAAATTAATCTACTTCATAAAATGTTTGAAATCTTGGAGTGAAGAAGATTCATTCATAATTGCAACTTACTGGCTTCCGTCTGTCTGTGAAAATGAACAGAATGGTCCAGCATACTTGCAATCGCCAGAACACCAGAAGTAGCCCTATGCCAAGCAGCTTAAGGGTCCACTTAGTTGGGAGTTCACTCATAATTGGAATCGAAGACCAGAAGTAGCTGTATGCCAAGCAGCTTAAAGTGTCCCCTTAGTTGAGAGCTCACTCATAATTGCAATCTCCAGAAGACCAGAAGTAGCCCTATGCCAAGCAGCTTAAAGTGTTCCCTTAGTTGAGGGCTCATAATTTCACATCAACTCTTTAAAATCAGAGTAGTCTAACGACGCCACATTTTTGCTTGAAAAATAGTGGAAATTCTGGGATGATTCTGATAAAATTTGGCAGAAATTTTGAGAAATCTAGCTATAGCTGTCAAACAATTTTGAGAAATCTAGCTATAGCTGTCAAACTTCAGGGTTTTGGATGCTGAATCGCTTTCCACCATCGATGAATGGTTATGAATTCGATTTGTTAGCGAAATTGTGGCTAACGCCTTTAAAATATGAGTAACTCTGGGTAATCATTCTTCTTTGGGGAAGATTAAATCTAATTTGTTCTTCATTTGTGTTGTGTGCATATATATATTACTGCCTCTCACCGCTCTCCTGAGGCAAAGGCCAGCGGCTGACAATTCCTTTAAATGGAATTGGATGGTACGTTAGGCTACTGCTGGCATTCTAGTCGTTGCAAATATCTGAGCGAGATTTGAAATGCTGTCTTCCAGCAAAGCTAAGTGAAGATATTTGCCAAGCATATTTGCAACCCTCTAAAACTCTGGAAGTAAACCCATGTCAAGCATACAACTCAAAGAACACACTCAGATGATGGATGGATTTAAGATTTGATCAAAGAAAATATTTAGGCGCTGTACTAAGGTTGATTCCTCCTTATTTGGTGGAAATTTACGAGGCTAACTATTGAACTGCATACTTTTTGAGCAAGCGGAGCTTCCTCCATTTTTGTAGTGGACGCTTTACGAGCATAAACCAACTATTGAAATGCATACCTTTTGGGAAGCAGAGCGTGGTAGGTTATGTAAATGTAATAACTCTCTTGCTTTAGTATTATTTGCTTCTACAAGAGATAATGAAGCTTCTAATGCATCTCATCTTAATTTGGCCTTTATTAGAAGTCGAGTACCGGGGTGATTTTCATCTGTTTTCTCGCTTCTGCTTGGTCTGGTTTGTGAACTTACCCTATATTGAAATATCAAATAGCTCCAGTGTGTTGATATTTTGGTTTATCGCAATAGTATATTGTTATATTTTGGTTCATCTCAATCAGAGTATAATATTGGGTATAACATTGTGGATATTTTGGTCATTTGAATTTGAATTAGTATATTACTGTCTCCATCAATGTATTCCAAATATATAGTGTTCAAATTGCTCATTAGGCAATTGTCTAAGGTGTGTTTGAGCAATGTTTCATTCTATATTATTTTTATTTTTATTTTTATTTTTTTAAATGTAATTTTCTGTTTCTTTAACTTATTTTAACTAGACATATCACCTCATTTTCCTTCAATTTTTTCTGTTTCCAAAAATCTCGTGGTCAAATGGTTTATCAGGGCATTGTCTAAGGTGTGTTGAGCTATGTTTCATTCTATACAACTTTCGATTTCTTTAAGCCATTCCAACTAGACATTCCATCTCATTTGCCTTGTTGCATTAGAGATTGTAATTCTTATTATTCTTGTTCATTAACTTTTTCTATTTCTTTAAGCTATTTCGTCTAAACATGCCACTTCATTTCATTGCAATTATCACTATGCAGGGTAATCTCATATTGTCCATTAACCTTTTATATTTCCTTAAGCCATTCTAATTAGAAATACCACCTCATCTTCTTTGTTTATTGCTAGATATGAAAATTACAATAGGGTTACCCTATTGTCTATTTATTAGTAGATATAGTAGATATGAAAATTACAATATGGTAATCTTTTATTGTCTGCTTAGCTTTAACTACAGACTTAACTAACACTAAATGTACTTAATTTGTTATTCTTTTAAGCATTTTCAACTAGACATACCACCTCATTTTCCTTTTATGCTTCAAGCCATTCCAATTGGACGTACTACTTCATCTCCATCATCTTCATCATCATCTTCATTGTTGCACTGATCACTAGATATGGTAATCTTTTCTTGTCCATTAACCTTTCCTATTTCTCTAAGCCATTCTAACTAGACAAATCACCTCGTCTTCCTTTTTCATCATTAGATATGGTTCATCATTAGATATCATTAGATATGGTTCATCATTAGATATGGTGATCTCTCGTTGTTATCAACTTTAGATAGGCTATAGACATAACACCTCAACTTGTTACAGTCATCACTAATAAGGTAATCTCTTAGTGTCCATTAACCTTTTCTATATCTTTAAGCCATTCCAACTAAACATACCACCTGATCTTCCTTGTTTATAGATATGGTAATCTTATATTAACTTATTTAATATCAAACATAAATTTATGTTAGCTCTAAATTTATTAAACAATATAGATCCATGATAATTTCAAGTTAATTAGATTTATCAAGGGTTGAGAGGAATCAAATCTTGAGATGCGAGCTTTTTTTAGAGTGTAAAACTTGAAGAAAGATTAACACTTCAAGAGATTTGATCTCTTGAATTATCGAGAAAACTTTCAGCAATAATCACATACATGTTTTGTTGACGCGTTTTGAGCCAGTTGACAAAACATCTCCTATGTTATTATTGTCGAAAGTTTTCTCGATAATTCTAATATGGATCACAAAACCCTGAATTTTGAGATTAGATCTCTCTTAACACTAATAATTTTTTTTCTTATATATTTTATATTAATTTTTCATTTGTTTTATATAATATATACATAATAGACATTGGAAAATTTTACTCAGTTATGGAAATTGATTTTTTTAATTTTATTTTTGACTTACATTGACTATATTGAAATGTGTATTTGTTTTTAAGTATATATGTAGACACACACAAGTTGAATCAAATTGAAATATTTATATTGAAATATTCTATTTATAACTCACATTGAACTTTGTTGTTATAAATAGCTATTAAATGCCACATCAATTCCATATTAAGAATTAAATAAATTATACATCTATCTCCTAATGGAAATTGAAAATATGATTTTATTTTTTAATAGGAGTGTCTATTTTGGATACTAGAAATGTCAGAATTATATCTCCTAATGGAAAATGAAAATATGATTTTATTTTTTATTAGGGGTGTCTATTTTGGAAACTAGAAATGTCAGAATTATTAGATGGATGGTAGAGATTTAACCTCTTCAAAATATGTAAAAAATAGTTATGTTTTTTCCACACTTTTAATTAAATTGAAGAATTAAAAAACACATACTAGGCATAAGAACATGAGTTGTGGTTTTTTGGCCATGTGGTATTAGTAAGCCATGGTGATATTGTAACAAAGTCTATTTACATGTTAAGAATTTCTATGGTAAAGTAAAGGTGAATTGCCATATTAAATATCTTATATGAGTTTTTTAAGAGTATAGATGTTTAATTCTTGTTTCAATTCTTTTAATATAATAATAATAAAATTATAACTTTGTTAAATTTTAGGAGTTTGAGATATATAATGAGTTAAGTGTTTTGATGTTTATTGGGGTTTATCAACCATTTAATTTATATGATTGTGCTATTGTTACTTAATATTTTTTTTTATGGTTATACTAATATTTAGCTATTAATTTTTTTATTATTAAATGTTACATGCCAACTAAACATACAATGAATTCCATTTATTTTTGGAATGTGAAATATAAAATCATTATTAATTTTAAGTACATTGTGTAATATCAATGTAATTTTTACATTGCATGTGGCAATTTCATATTTTTAGGGTCTCTTTCCTTCTAAAAAGTAGAAAACAAATTTTTAGGGTCTCTTTCCTTATAAAAAGTAGAAAACAATTCTAGGCTAAATTGTTAGGTAATATTTGGAAATAGGGTTTCTAAAATTTAATTTAATTATCAATAAATATAGGAATTTAACCTCCAAGGAAATCCATGGGATATTTTTAGTATTAGTGGTGAGTGAGTAGTAGTTAACAATAGAGGATTGAAAGTTGTCATTGAATTCTTGTTCTTTATTGTTGCTTTATTATTATTTTTTTTTTACATTTTTTTTT
Source organism: Pinus taeda (assembly GCA_000404065.3). Lineage (NCBI taxonomy): Eukaryota > Viridiplantae > Streptophyta > Pinopsida > Pinales > Pinaceae > Pinus > Pinus taeda. The sequence continues at coordinate 55,621 of APFE031134307.1, forward strand.
TTGAACGTGTATATGTTTAAATTATGTATATAAAATAATTTAAAATAAGGTTATAATTTTAATAATAGAAACATTTTCGGAAGAAATCACATCAGACGAATTAGGAGGTCGACATGTTTTGAACCAACCCCCTGAAGGTTTTTGCCAATAATGGTTATAGTATGCAACAGGGTCTTAAAGCTTTTCTCAAAGTTGACAAGGGTCCAAAAGTTAAGAAAGACCTTAGTGATCGCATTTTTGGAGTTCACCTTTCTTTCATCCAAGGGACCACTGACAAGATTGCGAGAATCCTTAAGAAGCATAATATTCCCCAACTTTTACACACCTTAACACCATTAGGAGTTCTTTAAAGTTGGTAAAAGATCTGGTAGACCCGAAAGATATGAAAGGTGTTTATATCAACCCCATGATCTTGTGGAACACCTTACATTGGTGAAACAAGGAGGTCCATTAATCAAATGATTAAGGAGCACGCTGCGGATATTAAGTACAATAGAACTAGCTCTTTAGCATTAACAGAGCACACATAGAAGACAAAACATCATACTTGCATTGAGGAGGCTAAGGTCATTGCAAAGGTTTCTCATTTCCATTATTGATGGATGGAAGATTAGTAGTTGTTGGGTTTTTGCCTTTTTCTCCTCCTAGTTTCTCTCTTTTCATTCATTTTCTTTTCCGATTCTTTTTTTATTTCTCTCTTCATTGCCCTTTCACTTTTTGGTCTCCTTCCCCTTAGGTTAAGGCGTTTCTCGTGTATATATATATATTATATATATTATATATTATTTTTTGTTTTATTTAGATATATTTAATTTTTTTATTTTTATGGTTTTAGGTTAGATATACATTTTATTTATTATTAAATAAATAAATATTATTAAATATAATATTAAAGAATGTTTATTTATTAATAAATAAATAAATAATATAAATTAATAATAAAAAAGGTTTATTTACTACTATGTTAGTTTTAGTTAGTTAGAATCTATCTAATTGAAATATACCTACTAGTAATTGTTATTTTACCCTTTGACCATTAGTTTGAATATTCATTAAATAATATCTATTATTTGACTCTTAGTTTACTTATATTGTTAATTAAAAAATAAAATAAATAAAAATAAAAATAATAATAAAAATTGAACATTTATTAATAGAGGAAAAGAGAGCCGAGGAGAATTTGGTGATGGAGGTAAACGATTAGGGTTAGGGTTCTGGAGTGGTTCGCTTCAGGCAGACTTGAACCCTGAACAGGGTGCACGGGCGACTTGTAGCGATCTGCACCAGCTCAGGACAAGCGAGAGTATTGAGACTAGTGGAGAACGGTGGTTAGAACCTAGATGGGGCTGACAAAAAAATGGCAGACGTGGGTGGGAGGGGAGAGATCCCCTCCTATAAAAACGTAGCAGTGGGCGAGACAAGTAAGAATGGAGTGAATGGGGGCATGGGGAAGCGAAACAAGGACACGCTGGTCATGGGGGTTCGGTGGCAAGCGGGGCTGGGTAATAGATGCCTACCTAGAGCGACGAAAAAATCCAGGTTTTTATCTCGAACAACAAACTTGAAGAATACAAAGGATATATGAAGGATCATGCTTTGATTTGTAAGTTTGTGGGGACTTGGCCGTCTGAGAAAGCTTTGGCCAAATGGATACAACAACGATGGAAGCCCAAGGGACACATTGACCTAAAGCTAGGTGCAAAGGGCTTTTTCACGGTCGTTTTTGCCAATCTGGAAGATAAGGAGAGGGGTTTTGAGGAAGGTCCCTACTTCTTGAACAATGCCGGCCTATTTATGAGGCACTAGGAAGAATGCTACAATCCAGATAAGGAAAAACCGCTAGCAGCACCTATATGGGTCAGGCTGTTTGGGCTCCCAATTGAGTTTTGGGATTCAAAGATTTTGGAAGGTATCGGGAACTCAATCGGGACATTTGTAAAAGTATAGCCGAGATCACCAAAAGAGGAAGATATGCGTCCTATCCTAGGATTTGCGTATACATGAATATCACATAACTGTTTCCGGACTATATTGAAGTGGAGTACCATGATGAGGTATGGCAACAACCAGTGGATTATGAACATATTCCATTATGATGTAGAAGATGCCATGAATATGGTCATCTCTTCAAATCATGCCCTCTGAACGCAAATGGCGCACTAGTAGGAAAGGGCAAGGAAGCGAGGAAGGAGGCAGAGGCAAGCAAGGAGGATGAAGAAGGTTTTACAGAAGTTCCTACCCGAAGAAAACCCCATAAATGACCAATTCATCCGAAACCTATTGCTAAAGTAGTAACCTAGGAAAACCAGAACAAGTTTGGGGTATTACAAGAAGAGGAAATTGAAGCGGAAGGGAGACAATGACAAAGACCAGCAGAACCGATAAAGGTAGACAAGGGAAAATATACAATGCAAACAAATCTGGAACATGAGGAGGAAGGTGAAACCACAGGAAACCCTCAAGACCAGACCCAAATGGAGATAGACCCCCAGAAGGACAAAGGGAGTGAAGAGGAACAAGTCATGAAGAGACTTCCACATGAATGGAGACATCTGGATGAAAGATTTATACCAGAAGAACAAAAGCAATTATACAAAATATGTTCAAAAAATACAAGGAGAAAGGAGGGGCCACCATTATAAACCACCCAGGACAGTTAGGATCGCAAGGAGGACAAAGCACAGAAACATGCAATGCAGGAAAAGGCGGCAGAAAACGAGGAAGAAGATCTATGAGCGAGACCATCCAAATGGTTGGCGAAATGTTGGCCAACTTAGGAAGAGTTGTACCTCTGTCAGAGGTATTCCAACAACCCCTCAAACTGTAAAATGATTATTACAACATGGAACATCAGAGGGATGAATAGTAAGGGGAAACAAAGATATCTGAGAGAAATATTGAAAAAAGATAAACCTAGCATAATGATAGTCCAAGAAACAAGGATTAGTGAACAGAAATTGAAAGAGATAATGAGCAAATTTAAACCGAAATATGAAATAACTGGTAAGGATGCCATAGGAAGTGCGGGGGGCCTGGGAATTCTTTGGAACCCAGAGGAGATCCAATTTGAAAATTGGGTAAGCGTGCCTCAAATTCTCTTAGGCAAATTCAAGAATATAGGTTCTTCGGAATGGGTCCTTCTCACTGGGGTTTATGGCCCTAATTTACCAGGAGAACGACAAATCTTTCTTCAAAACTTTGGAAAAATCCGAAAATTCTTCGTAGATACTCCATGGATTGTAGGAGGAGACTTCAACATGATCACATCCCTAGGTGAAAAACGAGGAGGCTTGAGAAGACCAAACAAGGACATGGAAGCCTTCGGTGATATGATAGCGGAACAAAGACCGGTTGATATACCCACAACAAATGGGATTCACACATGGAATTATAGAAGAGGAGGCATTCACCAAATTGCCTCAAGGCTCAACAGATTCTTAATATCTGAACAAATAATAATCAGGGATATATTCGTTGAAGCAATGATTCTACCGAGTATGGGTTCTGACCACTGGCCGATCAAATTAGAAATTGACATTAAAGCTAGCCCCAAAAATTGCCCTTTTAAGTTTGAGGCCTTCTGGCTCAGAGGTTAGAAATTCATGACAAAGGTGGAAGAATGGTGGAAACAAAGCTAACAAAGGGGAAGAAGTAGAATGCAGACCTTCCAATTAAAATGAAAGGAACTAAAGGAGAAAATAAAAAAATGGAACAAGGAGGAAATCAGGAACATTTTCAAGGACCAACAGATGCTAGACCAGAAAATGAGGAAGCTGCAGCAAGAAATTATATCAGCAGGTAGAAGCGAAGAATGTGATAGAGAGGAAGGGATGTTGATAGGCCGAATTGAAGAACGAAGGAAACAGGAGGAAATTCTCTGGAAACAAAAATCAAGAGTGAATTGGTTAAGAGAAGGGGAGAGGAACACAAAGTTCTTCCATCAGGCCATGATTCAACAGAGGCAAAGAAATAAAATCTTCTCCATAAAAAATGATTAAGGACTTCACTTGACTCAGCATGAGGAAATGGAACAGACTCTTGTTGGTCACTTTAAAGACTTCCTTACGGAACCCAAAGAGGATAGAAGAGATGCTATCAGAAGAATCTGCAATGTTATCCAAGTATGATCACTAGAGACGAAAACCTAGCTCTTATGAGGGCTGCAACCTTGGAGGAAGTAGAAGAGATAGTGAAAGGGATGAAGAAGAATAAAGCTCCTGGACCTGACGAATTCACAGTGGAATTCTACGAAGAGGGATGGAAATTTTTGGGGCAAGACATTTTGGATGTGGTAGAAGAATCACAGAGAAATCAAAAGGTATGTCCAGGGCTAAACTCGACTCTCTTGTCTCTTATTCTTAAAACTGCTAAGTTTGAAAATGCCTAAGGTTTTAGACCCATTGCTCTATGTAACATAATTTATAAGATTATAGCTACTCTTATGGCTAAAATATTGAAGCCAATACTTTCAAGCATTATCTCTCCAGAACAAACTGGGTTTGTGGAAAGTCGACAAATTCTAGATGGCTTGGTTGCATCACAAGAAGTTGTGCATTCTTTGAAATCTAAGAAAGAAGATGGAATGATGATTGAATTAGATCTCTCAAAAGCCTATGATCGACTAAATTGGACATACCTTAAATTGGTATTAGCGACCTTTGGTTTTTGCAATAGATGGATAGAGTGGATCTCTGATATGATCTCCACACCAAATTTCTCCATTCTTTTGAACGGAATGCCAACTTCAACATTCAATGCCTCAAGAGGATTGAGGCAGGGGACCCTCTTTCCCCATTCATGTTCATCATTGTCGCAGAAGGATTGGGAAGGTATATCAAAAAAGAATTGCGGGAGAGGAAAATCAAAGGGCTACAGATATGGGGAAACGACTTGCCGATTACACACCAGCAATTCGTGGATGATATCATGCTGTTCTGCGCAGTGTCTCTAAGAGAAGTCAAAAGAATAAAAGGGAGCCTAGACCTCTTCATGGAAGCTTCAGGTACTCAAATCAACAAGGAGAAATCCTACACATTCTTCTTCAACACTACCGGTAATGTCAAAACATATCTGACAAGAATATTGGGTTTTCGTTCGAGTGACTTACCCATGAAATATCTAGGCACCCCGTTAGCCCTGAATCCTCTAAAGATGGAGAATTCGCAACAAACCATTGAGAAACTCAAGAATCGATTGGTGAATTGGTCATTCCGATCCCTGAATATAGCAGGAAGAGTAGTTTTGCTCAAAGCAGTCTTACAAGCAATCCCAATCTACCCATTTCGGCAACGACAACCCCTAAAGGGGCATGTGCCAAAATGGTGGAGATTTTCAAAAAACTCCTCTGGGGAGGACCGAAGCAACAAAAGAAATGGGCTCTGATTTCTTGGAAGCGCCTGACAAAGAGTAAAGAAGAAGGGGGATTGATTTTGAGAGATCCATACACTCTGAACCAAGTAATGGGGGCGAAACTCTGGTGGAGATGGATGATGCGAGGAGGAGACCTATGGAAAATAATCTGGACGCAAAAATACAACATGCCCATAACAATAGAAGAAATCCTAAGATTAGAGGAAACACCAAGAGGATCTACAATTTGGAACTTGGGTAGTCAAAACAGAGGCATTGTACCCAAGCATATCTTATGGGAAATTCAGAACAGAAATTCAGCCAAATTCTGGGAAGAAGCTTGGCAACAAAGGGAGAAGATGAATGAGGTACAGGGTCTCAGAAACACATCCCAGAGGGAAAAAGAGGAAGGACTGAATTATGTAAGCGAGTTTTGGAATGAAGAAAAACAGGAGGAGCCTTGGAGAACTTGGAAGAATCCGAAAGTGTGGGATAGACATATTGACATAGAACAAAAAGAGTTGTATATACGAGAAATGAAGTCAAGGAGAGTAGCTATGAAAACAAGTCCATATATATTGAGATGGGGTCATTCAACGAAGGGAACCTTCACGATCAAAGAAGCCTACCAACTTGCCACGCAATAGGAACAAGATGATCTTGAACCCCTATGGAAACAAATATGGGAGAGGAACTGGTGGCCAGAAGTGACTCATTTTTTATGGCTTGTATGTAATGGACGCATTCTGACATGGGACCAGCTTCAAAAGCGTGGATTCCAAGGCCCACCACAATGTTGCCTATGTAAGTAGGACCAAGAAACGTAGGAACATCTTCTGAATTCTTGTCCACTGGCCCAGCAACAATGGGAAGAAATCAGAAGACTCTTTGGGGGGACAAATAGAGATCCTCATAACATCAAAGAAACTGTTAAACAATGGGGATGAGGCCAGTTCACGAGCCCGGTGGTTAGACGAGCCTAGAGTCTAGCGGTAGGCATGAACATGTGGATGATCTGGAAAGAAAGAAACAGGGGAATATTTCAAAACAAAGCGATGGCTCCAGAGCAGGCCTGGAAAAGAACCCAAAGTCATATAAGAGAGACTATTTTATCGGAAACTTGGAACCATGAGGATTGGAAAACGTCACCTGAGGAAGAAAAGATCCTGAACAAACTTAATTTAGAACATGGAATGGTTTCTCCCTAAAGGTGGAAAGCGCCTGAAACAAACAACGAGAGCCCTATCCATTTCTCTCCCCCCTTTGAAGGTTTCATCAAACTTAATTTTGATGGAGCCTCCAAAGGAAACCCAGGGCCAACAGGGTTCAGAGGTATTTTTCGGGATGGCCAAGGGTGAACAAGATGGGTATATGTAGACCATGGAGGTATCATGAGCAATAATGAAGCAGAACTAATGGCAGCCTATCAAGGATTAAGAATAGCGATAAGGAATGGATACAACAACTTGGAAATAGAGGGAGATTCCCAACTGGTGATAGATATGGTTAGGAAACTCAATAATGGTAAGAATTGGGAAAAAGTGGCGCAAAGCTGGAGGACGGCTAGCCTAATCTAGGATCTGGAAACCCTCATAAAGAGAATTGATTATAAGATCATACAACATGTCAAAAGGGACGGTAACAACGCTGTGGATTTTCTAGCAAACTGGGGAAGTAACAAGCAAGGTGGCAAGCTTGATAGTATATGGCCGACACATTTTGAGGAGCCTAGATTGGAGCCCTCAAAACAATCATTATCCAAGATTACCATGAGGACACGACTTCAAAATTAGCAAATACAGGTGGCCCCTAATAAGGGTGAGGGAAGCGGGGAGTACAACTAGAAGGATAGCACAGGGGAGAGGTTGGCTCAACCGGCCACCAACTACCCTCATAATAACTCAAAGGAACGTGGTGGCAGCATGCATCCCTGAGGGAATTCCGAGGCGATGAGGTGACAGGGGAATGGGGGAAGAGGAAGGAGGAAACGGAGGCGGAAGTGGGATGGGACGCAGGATAGGTGGAAAGGTTTAATGAGGGTGGCTAAGAGGGAAAGAGAGATTAGTATGCAGCAAAGGAAGGTGGAGAACGGACCGGAGCGGGCGTCTGATCCTTCAGCGGTCGAGCGAAAATCCGGGTATGTTTTCATAGTCTCAATTCTTGAATCTCTAATGGCCATTCATAGAATGATGGAGGAGGGGGGAGAGTTAGGAATCGTTGAGGGAAGACCGCGTCTAAACAGGCCCGTTATTCACCCTGTCACGCATAGTAAGGTGGCGGAGGGGGGCAAAAGGGGAAATGCAGAGGAAGAGGTGGTTCAGATTGGGGCATAGGTCTGTAGGGTAAGGAAGTGCGAGAATCAGATCAATGGCTTGACGGGGTACTGTGAGAGCTGGGCAAAGGGGATGCCTGAGGGAGTTAAGCAGGCAATTTGGGAGGGGGATACGACCACTGAGGGCCCGCCCATGTTTAGCCCAAGGGTAGAGAGACCAGGGATTATCCAGACCATTGGGAGAAACTGGAGTGGAGAGAGAAAACCCAGTGACAAAGCTATTTAGGAGTGGGGGATAAGTGTAATTTATGATAAACTAACTTTGGATGTTGATCACTGTCAACAAGACGCTGTAGAGGGAAAGATGGCTCACATGGGTAGAGGAAGGGGTTGTGGAGGAAGCAGGCGGCAAAGCCAGCTCGACAAAAATGACCCGACAACCACCACACTAGTATATCAGAGGTGTAGCAGGAAAACCATGAGGACGGCAGTACAAGAGGCTTCCCATGCATACAAAGAAGGAATAGACGCCAACATTCGTTAGCTCATTCAAGAAATGGAAGATAATGTTATGGAAGGAAACTCTGAGCCTGAGATGGAGGAATGGGGAGACATCATACCCGACCTGGGGCACACCAGAGGAAGGATGACACTCTACAAGCAAGCCTTGCACAGGTATTGGGTGTTAAAGCGCTTACTTGCTAGGGCGTTGGAGCAAGTGGCGGGCAAAATCGCCCAAGGTATGCCAAATATAAAGAAAGACATGAAAAACTTGCAAATCGTCATGATTATGCAGGACAACAAGCTAGATGAAATCCAACAACAACTGCAGAAGTTATCTCTAGCACCGAGGGACCAGGCGGCAACACAGGCAAAGGTGAATGGTGACAATGCGACAACACAGGCAAAGGTGGACGGTGACAATGAAGACCGAAAGGATTAATTCATGTAGCTTAAAGTTTGTTTTTTTGAGGATAACATTTTCTTTTCAATAGTCTTATGTTAGGTTGGAACTTGATTAGTGACTTCTATTGCGAGGTTTACTTAACGTGGATTGAAAGACTTATCAATTTTTGTTATTGGATGGCCTATAATAATTTCAGGTGGCCAACAGACTTGGTTTCCCATATGGGCAAGTTGAGGCCACCAAACTGCTGTATATGGATCAACTTGATTTTATATAAATAGAAAAAGAAAGGCACCACCACAACTTACAAAAAAAAAAAAAAAAAATTCCAATCAAACTAACTAAAAATGGTTTCTCAATTTAATATTTTTTCTCTGTTTTTTTCGCCTAGTCAAATATAACTGTTTTTATAGCCGTTTCCTTTTCGGTGTTACAAGGCCCATCTCCCTATTTAACTTACAACTATGATCTGATTCTTCATCTTGCCCTGATGATGAACCACATGCGTTGGTTCGAAGCTCGTTGACCTAATTCCTCTGATGTGATTTCTTCCGATTTTTTTTCTATTATTCAGAATATGGATCACAGAAGCTTAAATTCGAAGGTTATAATTTACTTAATTTTTATGGTTTACTTTAAATTTTGCAATGTGAAATGCATTATGAGGTAAATGCTTGTGATGGATATATTTACTTTTACCAATAATTTAATTTAAATGGTTGCATTTAATTTATATTTATGGTCAACATTAAAATAAAGCGAGGGTATGAATACTTCTTCAGAAACATTAATAGGCATTGACCACTTCATAATGACTTCCATCTTGGAAGGATTTATCTTATCTCTACTTTGTCTATCACATACCCTAGATATACCAAAGACATACAAATTCACGCAAATTCACACTTCTTGAGATTTGCTAGCAGTTGGTACTTTTTTAATGTTTCTAGCACCTTCATTAAATGTGAGATGTGTTCCTCTCAAGTAGCATTGTATATCACTATATCATCCAAATAGACTATAATGAATGAATCTACAAAGGGGTACAATATATCATTCATTAACCTCATAAATCTAGTTGCATTAAATGTGAGATGTGTTCCTCTCAAGTAGCATTATATATCACTATATCATCCAAATAGAATATAATGAATGAATCTATAAAGGGGTACAATATATCATTCATTAACCTCATAAATCTAGTTGATGCATTGCACAGGCCAAACGATATCACTAACCACTCATAGAAACCTTGCTTGGTTTTAAAGGTGGTCTTTCAAGTATCTTACTCTCTAACTAGACCTTGGTGATATCTTGACTCCAAGTTATGTTTGTTGAAGTTGATCAAGCAAATCATCTATCTATATTGGGAAGGGGTTACTTGTTGAACTTTAACATGGGTGAGACGAGACAAGAAATATGGAGAAAAAGGCTTAATGCATTTGCGTTGTTATGTATTAATCTCAAAATATCAATTTATAATATATCAATGATCATCTTAAATCTTCTAGATTTAGATCACACTGACAACTCATTAGTGGATAATCATGAGACCTTGTCAAGATAAGAATTACAAATGTATTCTTAGACTTTGTGATTGTCTAGGGACTCACGGTCAAGTCTTATAACCTTCTAGTGCTCTTATTCTAGATATTCGTAGGTGCAAGAAAACTATTATACTAAACTTATATTTTGCCTCCTTATCCTAAACCACTCCAAAACTTTTGGATTAAGGGAAATTGTTGGACAAATGAAATTTAGTGCTCCTTTAGTGTTTCACGACATATGCCTAACATCCTCTTAAGATCCATTAATCATACGGGTTTTGGTGTAATGATAATTGTGTGCTTCCAACAAATGGTATCAGAGCCATGTCAGAACAAAGCAGTGAGCAAGGTTAAACATTGAGATTTATGTTTATGCTGTCTGAAGCTATGAAAGATCCAAAGTTAAGTAAGGTTGAAATATCAAAGCTACGCAATTTTTTTTTTGGCCAGGAACGAGTTTTTTTGTGCATTCTCGATTGAGAAGGGAGATTTTGCGAGCATTGGTTCATCATTTGGAAGTCATCCTTAGACTTGGCTCTATCTTTAATTCGATTTGCAGATGATTTTCATGGGCCAAATCAAGAAAAATCTGATCTCTGTGTTCACAATCACAGATCAGAGTTTGAAGGTTGAATTCTTCAAAACACATTGCATAGTAAAAGACTTGCTAGATCACTGCAAACCTATTGCTTTAGGAGTCAGAGTTGGAGACTTGTACAAGCTTGATGTGACCAACAAGAGTAATCAAGCACTGACTTCTACAACTATGTCAACAGAATGTCTTTGGCACCAGAGGTATGGTCATATAAATTATCATGATTTGTTGTTTTTGTAGAAACAAAGAATGGTTAAAGGATTCCCTATGTTAAAGAATGAATATGTTTCTTGTGAAGGTTGTGCATTAGGAAAAATTCACAGAGAAGAATTCCCCTGTAATTCTATTAGGAGAAGAAGAGATGTATTAGAACTTGTGCATACCGATATTTGTGGATCAATGCAGACGAGATCCTTAGGCGGTGCTTATTATTTTCGATTGTTTATTGATGATTGCACAAGGTACACTTGGGTGTACTTCATTAGGAAAAAGTGATGTTTTTTAGTATTTTAAAGAATTCAAAAACATGGCAGAGAAGCAAACAAGGAAGTTCATAAACATCCTTTGTTCAAATCAAGGGGGAGAGTACATGCTAGGGAACCTCAACAAGTACTACAAGGATCATGGAATAGTGCAATAATTTACAGTACCTTACACTCCACAACAGAACAATGTTGCAGAAAGGAAAAATAGAACGTTGGTGGAGTGTGCCCGAAGTTTGATTAAGGGTAAGAATCTCGCAAATGTTTTTTGGGATGAGGCCATTAGCATTGTTGTTTATTTAAAGAACAAAAGTCTAACAAGGTATCTTTATCTCAAGACCCCATTCAAAGCTTTGTATGGTTCTAAACCAACAATTCAACATTTGAGGGTATTTGGGTGTAAGGAATTTGCACATATTTCGAAGGAGAATAAAAATAAACTTGATGCTAACGCTAACAACTATATTTTTGTAGGATATTGTTCAGAATTTAAAGCATATAAAATGTTTGATCTAACTAATCACAAATTATTTGCAAGTAGAGATGTAATTTTCCATGAACAGATAGATGAAGGAAATAAGGACAACAACTCTGAAAGGTGGCACATACTTCCTAACATTGAAGACAATAAAGAAGAAGTAGACAATGAACAAAAAAAACTTGAGGAAGAATAAAGTGATATGGATACCACTAGTAGTCGGATTTCACCTAGAGGTGGACAAGTACCTTGAGAGAACAAGGATGAAAACAACGAACTACCAAGGAGATATACTTGACGAATTTTCCTACCTAAAAGGTACAAGGATTATGACCTGATGAGAAGTGTTTTAAATGTCATAGAACCCATGTGTTTCAATGAAGCTAATGCTCATGAAGAGTGGAGAAAATCAATGAAGGGAGAATATTAATTTATAATTAAAAACAAAACTTGGGTGTTATAGGACATTTTGTCACATTTGGTCAATAGGCCTACAAACTAGACCAATCAATATTTATGAACACCTTGTCATCCTCCCTACACAAATCCCTAAGCATGATTCTCAAATCCCTAAGTTTTTGACCTTGAATGATTCATTCTAGTGCTTTTAAAGCCCAACACACCCTGGCCCTTTAGGGACCCGCATTCAGCAACAAGTCGCTCAATTATGCACCTTCTATGATGATCCGAATTGGATCATTATATTATTTGTCATTCATCTCGATACTTTTGGAATGGAAAAAGTGGAGAATCAGCATATGGGACCGTTTTCAGCGGCGGGTCCTAGTTTGGCGAAATTGAGTTTGAAACTTTCAGTGAGCATTTTGAGGCATCAAACGACATTTTTTTTGGGGATAAGACTTTTTTGTTTTAGCACAACACCTTTTCATGCTATTCTACACATATAGAGCTTTCCAACGATGCACGAATCACATCAGAGTCCGTATGCAAATGTTATGCCACTCAGAGGTTGACCTTCCAGTTTTCACACCTATAGATAGGGAGGATGCCACGTTAGCCCCATTTTTCATGGAAAAGGGGCTAGCCGCGTGTTTTGTGATGTAAAAGACTCTAGAAGATTTTGTTTTTGTAACTTTAGTTAAGAGTTGATGTAGTCAAACTTAACCACTAGTAGGCTATCGGGCTGTGTTATAGTCGGGCCACTAGGAGGAGGAGGCATTCCATTCTTTCGAGAGCATTTCGTTCTATAGTTGAACAAAGATAGCCAGGAGAGATAGGAGGTAGAGAACATAGAGAGGATATGTGCACTGTAGCATCCCACGAGCCACAAACGTTACTTCTTTGTATCTGCAGCCATATTTCCAGACAGAGAAAGAGAGCGAAGCGACCTCACCTTCTAGCTGGGTTTTCTCCCGAAAGGGTTTCCCATAGAGCATATCTTGTGTATTATGTGTGTGTGAGATTATTTTTTCGTTCTCTACTTTTCTGCTTGATTTACTTTTACATGCATGCACTAATTATAGTTAATTTTACAGATCTATAAATTAAATAAAATTGTAACAGTGTAGAATCTCAGATTTTTAATATAATATTATCAGATCTATTGTGATGAACTGTCCATTGGAACATCCACGAAAGTTTACATATCATTTGGTATTAGAGCAGGTTTCTTAGGGTATTTTGTGGGGATTGCAAGGATCTAGATCGGTGGGGCGGAAAATTGTAAAACCTAATCATGGGTGACAGATCTATAAATGAACCTTCTGATCCTGCAGAGGTGAGGTTTTCGTGACTCGAAGAACAAGTCACAGATATAAAACGCAATGTAAACCTCCTCATGGTGACCCTAAGCAATAAGTTGGGGATATTTGGAGAAGAAGGGGCTTCAAAATGTAGAGGAAAAAATAGGAGGAGGATTGGGAGATCGGGAAGACGCAGAGAGCCAGCTGAAGAACCAACTTGTCTACAGATCAACCCAGTTCGAGTGTCGTGAACCAATCCTTGTTTAAAGTGGAAGCAGAAGTTGATATCAAGCCATAACATGGTGAGATCGACGCTCTGATGCTGAAGCACTGGCTGCAGTAGCTAGAAGTTTATTTCAGTGTCCATAAGATCGAGGAAGGGCATAAGATCTCATTCTCACAGCTGAAATTGGAGGCCATGCACTAACTTGGTGGTAGAGCCACACGGAAACCCTGGGTTTGGAGGGAGAACCTCTAGTGACTAAGTGGGAGGATTTAAAAACCCTAATTAAGTCACAGTTTTATCCCATTGGGTACGTTGAAGACTAGTGGATCCGGTGGCATTACTTCAGGAAAAATCCAGGCCAAAGCATGTAGGAGTTCACCACAAAATTCAGAAAGATGTCTATAATGTTGGGTATCTATCCAAAGAACCCAGATGTACTCCTCAAGTATTTGGGGGGTCTACACTGTCATTTGCGTGAGAAAGTGACATTGTTCAAGCCCAAAAAGGTGGACGAGGCTCGTGTACAGGCATAGTACTTGGAGAACATAGGCTTGAAAAGAGCGCAATCAAGTGGATCAAAGTAAAAGGAGCAACAATACGCTTCTAAGGATGGGAAGAAGAAGAAAAAAAGGGGAAAATATATAAGATGGCAACCACAACACATCAGTGCAAATATATTAGCAACCACTGCAACATTGAAGGCCATATAGAGGAGAAGTGCTGGAAGTTGCATCCAGAGCTAAACCCGAAGAACAAGAAGAAAGATAATAAAAAGAATCTCATGGCCACTGATTCAAGCAACCAAGTTGAATTCAAGTCAAAAGTGGATGAAAAGATCATCTGTACATCAGTGCAAAAGGAGGTGAATTTGAGTAGCCTTCAGCAACAGGAAGAGAAAGGAATGACCAAACTCTTCCATGTAAAGATATAGGTCAAGAAGATGAAGATTGGTGCTCTGTTTGACTCAAGATCACAGGAAAATGTCATTGCAACAGAACTAGTCAAGAATTTGGGGCTGGAAGTTCGTGATCATCCAAACCCATATCCATTGGGATGGGTACATAAGGATGCAGAGCCGAAGGTAACAAACGTGTAAAATTAGATTTTCTATCAGTGTTGATTTTATTGATGAAGTAGATTTAGATGTGGTTCCCCTTGATGTATGTGGAGTCGTGTTTGGTAGTCCATACATGTACACGCGTGATGCAATATTCATGAGGAGAGCTAACCAATACCGACTCATCAAAGATGGAAAATGATTCATCATAAACACACATAAAGGCAAGTAAAAAATTTCACTAATAAGTGCCAACCAAGCCAAGAAATAGATCATTTCCAGCAAGAAGTATGTTTTATTGTTTTTAAGAGAAAATAAGTCTATAGAGGAGTCAATAAGAGGCAAGGCATACCTAGAGGGGTGTACTAAGAAACAAAAACAACAATTGGAGGAGTTGTTACAGGCATACAAGGACGTGCTCCAAGAGCCTAAAGGGATACCCCTTAAGAGAGAAGTGGAGCATGAGATCCCATTATTGACAGACTCCCCATTGCCAAATATTGGGTTGTACAGGGAGTATGTTATAAAAGCAAGTGAAGTGAAGAAACAATTGCAACCGCTGCTGGAACAGGGTGTCATTTGATCGAGTACCTCACCATGTGGGTCACCCATCATCATTGTGCCAAAGAAGGATGGGACTTGGCAGAGGTGTATAGATTACAGGGCATTGAATAAAATCATGCTCAAGAACATATACCCCCTTCCCAAGATAGACGATCTGCTACATCAATTGCAACAAGAAAAGTATTTCACCAAGCTGGACTTGAAGTTTAGATGTCATCAAATTCAAGTCAAAGAAGAAGATACATGGAAGACTGCCTTCAAAACTAGGCAAGGTTTGTATGAGTGGTTAGTTATGCCATTTGGCCTATGTAATGCACCAACAACATTTATGAGATTCATGAATGATGTACTGTGCCCTTTTATAGATTCATTTGTTGTTGTCTATTTGGATGATACACTAGTATATAGTGCTACCTAAGTGGAGCATATTTCACATTTGACGTAGGTGCTGGAAACATTGAAGGAGCAACAACTGCTAGAAAATCTCAAGAAGTGTGAGTTTGCGCAGCAGTCCTTGGTGTATTGGGATATGTGATTGGTGGAGGAGAATTGAAGATAGAGCCTTCCAAGATGGAGGCCATCATGAAATGGCCAGTGCCTACTAATGTTATTGAGGTGAGGAGTTTCATTGGGGAAACACGGTACTCGAGGAAATTTATAGCCTCGTTTTCAGCGGTAGCATCACCTCTCCACATCATAATAGCAAGTGGCAAGAGTTTTCAGTGGGGAGGGCAGCAGAAGGCTTTCAATGAGTTAAATAAGAAGATTAATCAAGCACTTGTCTGGCATTACCAAAATTGCAATGACCCTTTGAAGTGGAGGCAAATGTTAGTGGGTATGCTATGGGAGTTGTCTTGATGCAAGGAGGAAGGTCTGTTTGCTACCATTCTGAAGTATTTCATGGGGCAATTCTTAACTACCGTACCTATGATAATAAGCTCTATGCCATGGTGCAAGCTGTGAAGAAGTGGAAGCACTACTTGATGGGAAAGGAGATAATAAACCACACAGATCACCATCTGTTACAGTACTTGTAGGCCTAGAATAAGCTACAACAGACTAGGCATTACAAGTAGATGGGGTTTTTACAACAATTTCATTTGGTGAACAAGTATAATAAGGGCAACAAAAACGAGTTGGACGATCTGATTTCAAGTCCACCCACATCAAAGATTACAACTTTGGGGACTCTTATTCACATGGAGTCATTCACCCATGATGCATACAAAGAGACATATTGAGAAGATGAGGACTTCGAGGAGGTGTATCAACAATTGCAGAGTCAGAGTCATGTGCATAATGACAACAACACTGTTGACTACCATCTCTAAGATGGGTTACTTTACAGGCTAGATAAGCTATGTGTTCATAAAGGTGAGTGTTTGCAGCTGATTGGAGAGGCTCACACCTCTAAGGTTGCATGGCGCTTTGGTGTAGGTGAGTGTTCATAAAGGTGAGTGTTTGCAGCTGATTGGAGAGGCTCACACCTCTAAGGTTGCATGGCACTTTGGTGTAGGGAAGACCGTGGATAGCTTGCAAAGGTATGTGTATTGGCCCAAGATGCAAAAACAAGTAGCTAGGTTCATAAGAGGATGCATGCTTTGTTGTACTAGCAAGCCTAGCAACAGGAAATAGGGTCTGTATCATCCCTTACCTGTACCTACTCATCCTTGGGAAAACATTTCCATGGACTTTGTGAGAGGCTTACCGACAACCAAGAAGGGACATGATTACCTGTTCACAGTAGTTGACAGGTTCAACAAGATGTGTGTACTGATGCCATGTAAAAAGACCATCAACGGACAAGAAGAAACAAACTTGTTCTTTGGACATCTCTGGGTACACTTTGGGATACCAAGGAGCATCATTTCAGACAGGGATATAAGATTTCTCAATCTATTCTGGACTACATTGTGGGAGAAGATGGACATGAAGTTTAAGAGATCTACACCATTCCATCCACAAACAAATGGGCAGATAGAAGTAGTCAACTAGACTTTGGTACAACTTCTGAGGGGTTATAACCAGAAGCATTTGAAGACCCGGGATGAAAATTTGGTATATATACAACATTCTTATAACAGAGCAGTGCACACTTCTATAGGAAAGTCCCCATTTAAAACATGTTTAGGATATTTTCCACCTTCACCTTTGGATATTGCATATGGGCAGCAAGGAGGAGTGAAGGAAGATATTACAAGAGATGCTTTGAGGGCTGAAAAATTTATAGGGAAGATAGGGTAGATCTGTCTACATGTACAGGAAACATTGCGGAAGTCGCAAGTGAAGTATAAGGCTAGGCATGATCAACATAGAACAAAGAAATCATTCAAGGTGGGAGACAAAGTATGGCTATAGTTGACCAAGGAGAGGCTGTAGGGGCCTGGTAAGAAATTCAAGGCCCTAAGGTATGGTCCCTTTAAGATACTAGAAAAGGTGGGGGTTAATGCCTATCGACTCAGTTTACCACCATATATGCGCATTTACTCAGTTGTAAATGTGGAGAATTTGAAACTCTATGAGCCTTCCATGCTAGATTAGGAAGAAGAACAAGTCCTACCTTCTGTGGAGGATTTGGCACTAGACACTCAAGCAAATTTGATAGAAGATACAATTTTGCAGAAGAGGTCTAGAACTACAAGGCAACAGAAACAATATCTTTTGTAGATTGGGTTGAAGGGACAACTTCCAGGAAAAGCTAAATGGTACACCAGAGAGAAGGTGGAGGAAAAATTTCCTCACCTCATTCAGTAAAAGATTTTGGGGACCAAAATCCTCCCAAAATGGGGAGGTGTGATCCAAATTGGATCATTATATTTTTTTCATCCATCTTGATGCATTTGGAGTGGAAAAAGTGGAGGAATCATCTCACGGGACCGTTTTTACTGGCGGGACATAGTTTGGCGAAACGAGGTCTGAGACCTTCCGGGAGCGTTTTGAGGCATCAAACGATGTTTCTTTTGGGGTAAGACTTTGTAGATTTAGTGAAACACTTTTTCATGCTATTCTAAACACAGATAGCTTTTCAACGACACAATAATCACATCAGTCAAAGTCTGTATGCAAAAGTTATGCCACTTAGAAGTTGACCTTTATGTTTTCACTCCTATAGTTTAGGAGGATGTAGTGTCAGCCCCTGTTATTCATGGAAAAGGGGCTAGCCACGCGTTTTTTGATGTAAAAGACTCTAGAAGAGTCTATTTTTATAACTCTAGTTAAGAGTTGATGTAGTCAAACTTAACCACTAGTAGGCTATTGGGCTCTGTTATAACCGAGCCACTAGGAGGAAGAGGCATTCCATTATTTTGAGAGAATTTTATTCCATAGTTGAGCAAAGATAGCTAGGAGAGATAGGAGCTAGACAACACAGAGAGGATTTGTACATTGTAGCAGCCCACATGCCACATATATTACTTCTTTGTATCTACAACCATATTTCCAGACAAAGAAAGAGGGCGAAGCGACCTCGCCTTCCAATTGGGTTTTCTCTCGAAAGGGTTTCCTAGAGAACATAGCTTATGTATTATGTTTGCGTGAGATCATTTTTTCGTTCTCTACTTTTTTACTTGATTTAATTTTACATGCATGCACTAATTACAATTAATTTTACAGATCTAGAAATTAAATAAAACTGTATTAGTGTAGAATCTCAAAATTTTAATATAATATTATCAGATATGTTGTGATGAACTGTCCAGTGGAATATATATGACAGTTTACGGATCATCTGATCAGATCAGGGCTTCCCTTGCTAGGGTGCATTACTTCTATACATTCAGGGAAAATAAAAAGAATCTCAAAGCTTCCTCTTCCAAAAGCTTCCAGGAGTTGTTACAACCGTTTAACTTAGATAAGAACTTTGAATCCTGTCTCCCCTACCTTGGAGTTTTCACCTCTTATTCCTTGAGCTCATCATCCCATCAAGAGTGGATCTTAATCTTACATTGGTAAATGAATAAGAATTCCTAAACTACCATCATTTCCTATATATTTACTGCCATCCATAAGATAGAGGTTGGATTTTGGAGACTAATCATACCCTTATGCTGCTGCTTTTATCATAAGAGAGTTAACATTCCCCTTCATTAGGGTGACCTTGAGGTGTACATTGTGCAATGAGGGACAAGTCAACTTGGGAGGATCTCTATAAGGTCAACTTCCACTTTTGGTTGTAAACTCTCTCAATTTCATATTAATAAAAAAATTATATTGTTTTCCAATGTGTTATGTTATGTTTACATTCATATATTTCAATGATTTGATGATCCATTGAATAAAATGATTGGATAATGCTACATAGATGTTGTAGATATTTGACTTGTGTTGTTTTTTTGTGCAAGTTATAATTATATTGATCAGAGCTACGTTTGAAGCTTAAAGCCAAGAGGAGAGAAGAGTTTACGCCGAATCACAGGTAAGCATCTTTACATTCTCCAATTTTTCTAAGGAAAACTTTATAGTCTTTGATTTTTGTTGTTCTAGACTAGGCAACTAGGTCCAAGGAAGATACTTTTGTCGCAGTCGTAGATTCAATATAACACTGGGAATTGACTGAATTTCCTAAAGGTAAAGAGAACATAGGATGTAAATGGTTATGCAAACCCAAGTTTAAAGTAGATGTCAATATAGATAAATATAAAGCTAGTTTGGTGGAAAAAGGGTACTCACAAAAATAGGGTATTGACTATGCAAAAACATTTGCACCCGTAGCTAACCTAAATACTATTAGATTGTTAATTGCATTATCTACAAAGTAAAATTGGAACTTGCACCAATTAGATGTAAAATATGATTTTCTGAATGGTGACTTAAAGAAGGAGGCGTATTTGACACAATCTGAAGGGTTTGTGAAAAAGGGGTAGGAGCATTTAGTTCGCAGATTAAAGAAAGCTTTGTATGGGCTGAGGCAGACACCCAGGTCGAGGTATGATAAGATAGATTCTTTCTTTCTTCAATAGGGTTTTATGAGGAGCCAAAGTGACTCAAATTTGATGCAAAGGAGCTTGTAGTACTGATTTCCTTGTATGTTGATGATTTAATTATTACAAGGAACTTTGATAAACTAATTAATGGAATTAAGGTGCATATGTCACAAGTATTTGAGATGAACGATCTTGGTGAGTTACATTACTATATAGGTATTGAATTTTGGAGAGATGTTGGTAAGACTTATGTTTCTTATGGTAAGTATGTCAGAGAATTGCTTAAGAAGATTAAAATGGATCAATGTAAAGTTGTTTTTGTTCTAATGTAATAGAATGTGAAACTTCATATTAATGATGGATCAAAGGAGGTAGATGGTACATTTATAGACAATTGGTGGGAAATTTGAATTATCTTACTACAACCAGACCTGATAGAGCATACTCAGTTACTATGTTAATTCAGTTTATGGTGAGACCTATAGAAGCCATTGGATGGTAGCGAAAGGTGTGCTAAGGTATCTTAAAGGAACAATTAATTTTGGTATTAGTATACTGATTCATTTGATATTGAGTTGAAAAATTACTTAGATTTAGACTGGGTTGGTAATAAGGATGATAGGAGATCTACTAAAGGTTAGGCTTTTTAGCATTGGATCTGTTATCACTCCATAATTTCCCTAGGATGAGGAGAGAAACCCAGAGGTAACCACAAAACCAGTTTTAAAGCTGGGATCTAACCTTTCTAGCTTCAGACAAGGATTTCTCTCTCTGATTTAGTTTTCTGTTTCAGATTTTACGCTAGGTATTCAAGTTTGAGATGGGTTTTTAAAAGTTTGGTTGAAAAATGTTGGAAGAGTCCATTGGGCATGGAGTCATAAACCTTTAGGTAATTAGTTACAAAATGACAGAGTAGCTATAACAGGGCATGGCAGGCAAACTCTTGGATCTTATAAAGTGTCTGTGGTGTGAATAAGATGAAAATTATTTAATTTCAATTAAATATAAAACACAATGAAATGAATTCTATACTTAACATCAAAATGAAAACATTGATATTGTTTACAAGCCAGAGTAGAGTACACTTAAGAAATTTCAGCCCTTAATCTTCTTGCAACAATAAAGAGGGAAAAACATATGGAAATTGAGAAAAGAAACAATTTTACATAAGAAAGCATATCACCAATTTTTTGACACAAAAATCCTGGAACAAAACTCTCTGTATTTCTGTAAGTTGATCAATTTGAGTACAATCCATGGCTTATATCAACGCAGAGCTCTTTTATTCATACATGTTTAAACAAACTTCTTACAGAACTGACTTCGGGTTCAAAAAAAGGAATTGATTACAAAATAATATCTAACAAAATTACATATTTTTCTTAAACATAACTAGAAAATAGAATCTTTGGACAAATTCAAAAATTTGAAGGAAATTTGTTGCTCACTGCGGCTATTTTCCGACTCCTTTCTGTTTTGTGCCAAAATTGTAGGTCTTCTATTTATCCTTATTGGAACAACTCTAGTAATTGGTCCCGTCATTCTTCACTTCGGATAGAAAAATTCACCATGTTTCTAAACCTTTCATCTACCTCACTGTAAGTTTGAAAAGTTGGTTTATTCAAAAACAAATGATGAATCTCATGCTATATGTTTAAATCAAATTGCAGGGCTTCTAGAAAGGCTTCCGCAGTGATAGCTCCCTTTTCCTTTACAAACTTAGACACATATGCAACTGTATTACATAATTTATCTTGATAATTCTCTAATGGAATCAATTTTCCATTAGAATTTATGAGAGTCAGAAGTCCTTTCTTCTGCAACAAAGAAAACTTTATGTTAAATCTCTTGAACTGTAGCTCCAGTTATTTGCACTTATCTCCAATTGCACCATCAAATTCTTTTTAGTCAAAACTATTTTGACTTCCATTACTGTCTTTGTTCTGTCCTGAATGTTGAGCTCTTCAAGTTATTTTATGGTTTTAGAGGTCGACATCTGTATGATCTTATGTGCTTCTTCTGGCCTATGCTCAATATCAGCTTTAGTTTGCTCCACTACTGCTTTGACTCTTTGAACCAATTCTTCCCATTCAAAAATAATTTGGATGGAAGGCCACAAGTCTATAACAATGGCATTAATATTGTGCCAAATATTACGTTTGTGTAGAAATTCCCACTATATATCAACAGATTATACAATATACTAAAGCAAAATACAAGATCTACTTCTACAACAAACTTTGCGGAAGCTTAATCGAATATGAGCAAGATCAAATAAAACACATATAACTTAGAACGAGAAATCAATCACACATGAACACAGAAGAATAACCTAGGGAAAGCCTCAGCATAAAACCCCAATCTTTGTATTATCATTCAAGTGGAAATATGTTCAGATTATAAAATGAATTAGCTCACAAGCTATCCTGCTCTCTTTGCAATCAAACAATACAACTCATAGACTGAATAGACACAAGATATGCCTTCCCTCAGCCCTCCAAGCCTCCTATTTCCTTGTGTAGTTTTCCTTGGGGTCCTGTGATGCCACTTGTGTGAATTGGCCTCATCATACACTCACTAAACTGAAGAAGTAACTGCGTAATATCCAAGGAATGAATTCCTTCTACATGCAAGAGATATTCACAATGGAATATTCTTGCAACTGATAGTACACTATCCCTCCATCTAATCTCAACTAGGTCTCTGACTGAACTGACATGCATGAGTTATTTATGAGAGAATATTCAGTTATCTGAAGTGCATCAGTTACATAAATGCATGCATTAACTAATTGAACTCACAATTAGTTCAACAAACTAGCTGAACTAATCTTACTAGACTTAACTCAGTTAAATGAGCTAACTAATTACAACTCAAATTACAACTCATCCTTATCTCTTTAACTGAGGGATAAATTCTTCAATCAATGGAGAAACTGTTGCATGTCTTCACATAGACTTCATGTTTGATTTTCTACACCTAATTAACTCAATATGAATTAATTAATTATTTTACAAATAACTGCTAAGATCAAATTCGATTTTTTACTTCTCTATTTTAGTTCAGGGACTAACTAAAATAGGAAGGTATCCTGAAATGCTATTTATAACAATGCTAAATTGAGCACTTCTATTTTTAGCATTTCTTGTTGCTATTTTCAATAGTTTGGCCTCTTCCAACATTTGAATTATGATGGAATGGTCTTCATACTTCTAAATCTGTTGAATAAGTTTGAAGTTCTTTTGTACTTCTGCTAGGAATGCATTGTCTGCCTTTATCTTGTTTTCTTCCATCTTGGTGAGCGCTACTGACAATTTATCCACCTCTTTGTTTGTCAATGATAATTTCCCCAAAGCTTGAGTTAGCTTTTCTGAGGAATCTGAAACTAAAACTTGTGTTGTTAGTTGGGTTACAGTCCCTATTATTGATGTTCCTACTGCCTCCCATTTCTATTTTTCTTTTAGTAGTGCTTCCATGTATAGTTCCATTTTCTGGATTTGAGCATTCTGTTCCACTACTATGGTAAACAATTTCTCTTTCTCCATCTCCAAACTAGTGACCTCCTTAGCCTGAGGGTGTTCTGTAGTTGGAAGTTTGAGTTGTTTCATAAGAGCTTGAATGTCCGTATTCTTGCTTTTGATTATCTCCTATTCTTCCTTGACATCACTAGGACCATATCCTAGTTTAATAACTAGTTCTTCTAATATCTTGATTCTGGTGTCTTTGGCCATAGAGTGCATCCTCTCAATCCTCAACTGTGAGTGCATATTGTTCAATGAAACATGCAAATTAGAAGCAACCATGACAAAGCTGCTTATAGTTGAGTAAATCATCTCATTGCCTACTTATGCAAATCGATCTAATCGATTGCATGCACTTGTTTAGTATCAAATGAAAATATGGAGGCCTTATAATATTCAACACCTATGGGGCTGACACTTTGGTTTCCAAAAAGGCCATTTGAAACTGCTCCTTCTCTGAGTGAAAAGAAGACAACAACCTATGTTGAGTGGTGGAAGTTTGTTTCCAGAATTATCAGTATGTTGAAGCTTTGAGAGCTTCATTATTTAATTTGATCTCCTTGTACCTTGTAAAAATACTTGGCTTTGGTGGAACCTGAGAAGTAGAAGAGATAGGAGACTCAGTTGTCTCTTCTACATATGGGAGAGAGGTGGTAGGAGTGCTTGTAAAAACCAAAGTAGTCTGCTCCTATACCTCCCTTTCTTCTGAAGATTCTTCTTGAATGGTGATCACCTGAGGACTATTTCTGATATCAATTTTGGTAGTGGTATGTGGATCCTTATTCCTTCTTTTGAATACAAGAAAATTTGTAGCATGTGTTTTTGAGTCTGTGGGAGTTTATAAAGAAGACTGACTGACCAACTACTCTTCTGCTTCCTGTATGTGTTTTTTTCCCATTCCTCTTCCTTAGCATATTGCTTTATCTCTGGCCTTGGTGTATGTGGATATGGAGTACTTTTCTATTCAACCCTCAGCTTAGAGATCACTCCCAAAGGATCATAGGACCCTGTAAAATTGTGTTTGAACTTCATTTTCTTTAAAGCTGCTTCCACCTCCTTTGCTGTTGATCTCGTGTTTACAATGTAAGGGTCTACTTGTGCCTTTAGCTTTAAATGTGCTTTATTCTTATTTGACACAAAATGCAGTTCATCCATATTTAGCATCTATCTCGCAAACTCTAAAGCAAAAATCCTTATTGGCACAGAGACTAGTAATCTATAAGGAGGGAGCTCACATCCATAAATTGCAATCTTTGTATATTTCTAGTATAAATAGCAGTGTCCAACCTTTGACTATTTTGAGAGGTGCAAAAATTTCTTGATTTCTGGAGATATTCTTGGTATAATATCACTGCATAATAAACAAAAAGATGTATGAAGGAACTGATCTACAAAATTTGTATAAGCATACTCATTTGAATTCCTTATGACCAGAGAAATCCAATGGATAATTGACAATGGGTTACCCTGCTCATCCATCTTCTACAATTGAAACTTGAATCTATTTGCCTGGTGAAATAACATGAGATACACTAAAACTGACTGATAGTTGAATACACCTTCAACTTTAAGCTTCATAAATTGATCATGAATTGCATCAGACAAAAATTGATTGTAATTAAAAAGAACTGAAGGTTTCTCCCCATCTGTGAACACTGATAAGAATCCTAAAACCACCTCATCGACTCACTGGTCTGTATAAAATCCTTGTAAGCGAGTCACCATGGAAATTACTTTCTTTGACCTAATACTATATGATGTTGTTACAAAAATCAATCATCCTTTTTTATTTTAAAGAAACAACATTATCTATGATAATTTTGTGGGGACAACCAAACTTGGAGAGAATATGACCTTCAATGAATTGTATGCTTACAAAATTTGTAACTTGTCTGGTTGGAACTGCTTCTATCCATTTGGTGAAGTAGTCTGTTGCTATCAGGATCCACTTGTGTTGAGATGAAGAACTTGGAGCAATTTATCCTATAAAATCTAAACTCCACTGCTGGAAAGACACCTCCATTGAGATAGGTTTCAGAGGTAAAGGTAAAATTTTTCTTTTGCCTTCAAAAATCTGACATTGATGACAAGTTGAGACCTTTTTATGAATGCCAACAAACAAAGTAGGCTAGTAACCATCTATCAAGATTTTGTTTGTTGTGGCTTCCTAGTAAATATGTCCTCTGCAGTGACCTTGATGAAATTCTTCCATGATATTATCTGCTTCATCCTTCAATAAACAATTTAATAAAATGCCTCCAACATCCTTCCAATACAAAGCTTGAACTAAAATGCAGAACTTTATAGCTTTCAGTTTGAGAAATCATGCCTTGTTTTTTATCAAACCAAGAGGAGCTTGTAAATTCTACAAAAATACACAATATTTGCATACCAGGAAGAAGTAAGATTTTTTTTGATACCTGTGGAGTCGCTATATCCTCTTGTTCATCAAGAGAAAATACAAAGTTGATGTCTAGTGCAAGAAAGTTTGACTCAACCATTAATTTGGCTAATCCTTGACCTTTGATAAGTTTTGTGGGCTTTATTTCAATATCATACTCCAAAATCTCTGTTATCCATTTATCTCTTTTTCCATCTAGATCAGTTTGAGTAAGGATGTCCTTTATCACAGCACTTGGAAAAAAATAAATTATATGAGAATGTAATACATACACTCTGAAATATTTCAAGGATTTTACTAAAGAAAAAGGTTGTTTTTCCATGATATTATATTTCAAGGAGATATCTCTTAACATCTCCTAAAAATTGCTATAGGATGCTCATGTCCCTCCTTGTTTTTTTGTAATATCATTGTTGCAATAGTATGCTCTGAAGCAAAGGAAAAAATCATGAGATCTTTAGTGTAATCCGGGCTAATCAGAATAAGAGAATAGGTCAAGGCTATCTTCACATCACTGAATGATCTTTTGGAGTCAGCGTTCCATTTCGTTTCATTGTCTTTCTTCAACATGTTTGTAATAGCTCTTAAAATCTCAGCTAGATTTGGAATAAACATCCTTAGAAATTAATTCTACCAATAAAAGACTGCACTTCTTTTTTGTTCCTAGGTGGATCAATTTTCATAATAGCTTCAATTCTATTTGGATCAATACGGATACTATCTTTTGAAATGATGTGACCAAGTAGTTTACTTTCTTCTAAACCAAACAAATATTTCTTGGGATTCAAAGAGATACCATATTTCCTACATTTATAAAAAACTATTCTTAAATGCAACATATGATCCTCATCAGTTTTGGAGAACACAATGATGTCATTTAGATATATTACAATAAATCTATCCTTCTCTTCCGGGAAAGAAATATTCGTTTCTCTCTGGAAAGTGGCTCCTACATACATAAGCCCAAATGGCATCTTCACATACATGAAGGTTACCCGTGGTGTTGTGAAAGCTATTTTGTGATGATCATCTAGATGCACAAGTTTGGTTGTAACTTGAAAAGTCGTCAAGCAAACAAATTCTGCTACAACCAACTACCTTTCGTAAAATATGATCCATTTTAGCTAAATAGTAGTTATCTTTGAGAGAAACTTTGTTTAGATTCCTGAAATCCACACAATCTTATTTCCCCAATATTGTTCCTTGTTGGCACCAGATTTGATATCCATTTCGAAAACCTCAAAGGCACAATTATTTTGGCATCAAAAAGCCTTCTAACCTCTTTTTCTATTAAGGGTAACAGAACTGGATTCACCCTCGTTAATTTATGTTTGCAAGGTTTCTAGTCTTGTTTGATGGGAATAGTATGCTAAATAATGCTGGTATCATATGCCTTTAGATCATCATATCTGTTGACACCTAATCCTTGTGATAGGGTGAATATATGTAAATAGATAAATAAGAAATATGAACAGTCATTGGGAGATGAACTGAACAGTCTCTCCCTCATGTATATAATAAAGACCTACCTGATGGAATAACACATATGAATCATTTTTTGCCTTGAGGAGTTACTTGCTTGGCCTGACATGGTATTAGAGCCAGTCCTAATTTTAGTACTCCTACCCTTGTAACTCCATTTCCTGCCTATGTTCTGCCTATTTTTGTAGAACTCAAGTGTCTGCCCTCCATTTAGTGTCATATGCATTTTTATATTCCCCTTAACAGTGGCCTGCTCCAATCGTAGTGAAAATTGTGGGATATGAATGCACACCTTTCACCCTGTGCGACTCTAACACTTCCAACTTTTACATTGAGGGAAAATCACAGCAGCAAGGAATGGATATTGTGAGGCTTTGCCTTTGGTTAATATGCTATTCATTAATACACTGTTTGGTTATTACGCTGCTCCATATAAAAGCTGTTTCATATTTGTCACATATACGCTACTCCTAGTATTCTTAACGCTGGTCTGACCCTGTAATTCTTGTCTTCTACTATTTTTATGCTCCCACTCAAAGTTGTCCTTGCTCTGTCCTTTGTCCCTCTGCGAAACTTGGACTGCTAATTCTCTGATTAAAATTTGTGCATTGGAATGAAGCATCCCTAAGCGTTGATTCATAATTATAGTGCAATGAAGTAAGCATCTCTATGATTATGTTGTTTGTGAATATTGCATAGACTCTTAGATAACTCCAGTTGAAATTTGAACACTAGTCAAAAGGAAAACAATGGCGCTGTATTGAATTAATGCTGGCCTGGGCTGTATGCTAGTGCGTATTGAGACTTTTTGAAGGGATGTACGCTGGTGCATTGGATTTTATGCATTGTTGCTCACTGTGAGACTGTGATTGTATTGGATTTTATGCATAAGCTGGTTTGTGAGTTGATTACCGTACGGAAGACCGAATGAATTTGCCTTTGTGAATTGACTCTACTACATGTTGAGCTCACTAAATTTCCACTCATTCCAGCGAGCAGGTCGGACCAGTGAGAAGCAGAGATCTAGTATTGCTCCATGATATATAGTTGTTGTTGTAATGCAATGTTCTGACAGCAGTATATTTTTAAGATTTTCTGGATGTATACACAGTGAATATTTTTTTTTTTTCTGCTTTTGTTGGCAATACTGTGGTTTGTAATAGGTGAAGATTGATATTTGTGTTGTACATTGAATGTACGCTCTCCCATGTATCAATGGAGTGATCTTGTTTAAAGCTGTCATATATGTGCTATTTAAACACTGCCATATTCCATAATTTAATGCATCATATCAGATGTATATTTTTTCCCATTAAGAGTAAAATTTTGCAACATAAGTTTTTTGTTACAGAATGCATTCAATCATATCCATGGTGGGAATAGTTCTCACTGGCAAGGAGAACTATCCTGAATGGTCCCGGATGATAAAACACACCCTAATTTTCAATGAGTTGTGGAAAGGAGTGTGTGTCGGAGACAGAGACAATGAACCAATACAACCTACCTCAGACAAAGAGCTCATCATTTGGGAAAACAAGAACAACAAAGCTTATGCATTAATCGTAGCATCTGTCAATGAAGAGGTGAGTTGCCATATTTCTTCATATTCAACTGCCTTTGAAGCCTTACAAAAGCTGAAAGAACTCTATGACTCACATTCTGCACTTGAAGTTGTTCAACTTATGATTAAACTCTTCACTCTTGAACTGCAAAATAATGATCCTCTTGCTCTTGCATCTGAAGTAAAGTCTATAATGTATGATATCAAATCCACTAAGGTTTAATTGGATATTCCTCCTATCGCTTTTCTCAAGGCACTTTATCCTACTTACTCCAATTATCTTGAGTCATTGCAAGCAAATGGAAATCTCAAAGATATCACCTTTGACTCTCTTGTGAAAAATTTTGTTGAAAGAGAGAAAGCTTTTGGAATGAAGACAACCCCTAAAACTTCTGAAGAGGCTGTGTGCCTTACTCATAAAGAAAAGCATCATGCTCAAGATTCTACAAGAGGAAGAGGTGGTCGAAGAGGAAGAGGAAGATATTTCAGAGGCAGGGGGCAGACATTCTCAAGGAGAAAAGGCAGATTTCACTGCATACGCTACAAAAGAAATGGATCACATGATGCCTCTACATGCAAGCTACCATGGGACAACATTGAGCAGAAAAGAAACCAACAGAAAGGTAAAACTGATGATACAGACAAAGGTAAAGCACTTGAATCCGCTCACTATGTTGTGGCACAATGTAACATTGGTGTAAATGAAGGTTTATTTAATGCTTCACTTGCTTCTTGGAAAAATGATTGGTTGCTTGATTCATAAGCAACCTGCCACATGACTCATAGAAAATATTTTTTTTAAGATTTCACTGACAATGTTGATGGAGCAATATGCTTTGCAGATCAATCAAAAATCAAGCCATCAAGGCTTGGCAGAATCAGGGTTAAACTACCTAGTCTTCCAGACTTTCTTCTGCATTATGTTCTATATCTCCCACAGCTCAAGAGAACCTTGCTTTCCTTGGTCCACATCTGCTAGCAAGGTCACTCCATTCATATGTTTGATGGCAAGCTTGAGGTAAGAAAAGCATCTGACCACTCACTTGTCATGAGGGGAATAGAAGAAGAAAGGCTTCTCAAGCTGCAAGGAACATCTGCTCATGCACAACATTTCTCATACAATTCTCATCATGAAGAAGGTACACTTCCATCAAGTTTATTATGGCATGCTAGATTTGGACATTTGAACTATGACAGTCTCCGCTTATTGAAGAAAAATGGTGTTGCTGGTTTGCCTACAATTCCTAGAAAACTTAAGCAATGTGATGCTTGCATTCTAGGAAAGCATAGCAAACAGTCTTTTCATGATTCACATTCAAGAGCACATAGAAACTTGAACTCATTCATTCAGATTTATGTGGTCCAATGCCTGTTCCTTCTGCAAATGGAAATAAATATATCATGACATTTATTGATGACTACACCAGAATGTGTTGGGTTTATTTATTGAAGAACAAATCTGATGCTTTCCTAACATTCAAGAATTTTCGTAAATGGATTGAAAATGATGCACAATCTCATATTGGGTCTATTCGCACTGATAATGGAAAAGAATATACATCAAATGAATTTGAACAATATCTTCGCCAACATGGGATTAAACATCAAACAACTGTGCCTTATAATCCCCTGGTGTAGCTGAAAGAATGAATAGAACAATCTTGAATATGGTATGATCCATGCTTTCTTCAAAAATGTAAAGATAATGTTTTGGGCTGATGTTTTTCTATGTGCTGCATATATAAAGAATAGATGTCCATCTAATGCTATAAGAAACAAGACTCCTTATGAATTGTGGTATGGACATGTTCCTTCGGTAAAACATCTCAGGGTCTTTGGTTCCACCTATTATACTTTGATACCAAAGGTACTTAGAAACAAACTTGGTGCTAGAAGTTGTAAGTGTATCTTTCTGGTGTATTCAAACACCTCCAAAGCATACTGCCTTTATGATGAAGTAAATAAGAAGTTTGTTGTATCTAGAGATGTAATTTTTCTTGAATCATCCAAAACTGACAATGTTGTTGAGCGGAAACTTGATTGCTTGGATAGATTTGCAAAAGCAAAATAATTTCAAGAATTTAATAATCAGATTCCACATCTTGAAGGGGGGATTCCTATACTAGAACAACATGTGGAATCTTCTTCTGAAGAACACTCTCCCCCACATGAAACTCCAACAACGGATGATGCTTTAAGTGATGTGATTGATAGAATTGGGAGACTCAATCTTGATTCAGTCCCAACTCAATCAACGGAGCATCCTGGACCATATGAAAAAGGTCCCCCAAAGTGGCTGACAAAGACACTTGAAAGTGTTCATCCTGATGAGGTTGGAAAAACAGGAACTAGAAATTCAAACCGGCAAAATGTAGGTGATGTGGATGACTCTAATTCACCTGTTGATATGGATGTTTCTTATGATTGTGAATTGAACTTGTCTACAGATTTTGAACCAACTTCCTTCAAAGAAGCTGCTACTCATGATGAATGGAAAGAAGCAATGCAAAAGGAGTATGATGCCCTCATAAAGAATGACACTTGGAAGCTGGTTGATCCTCCATTAAGAACCAAACCAATTGGCTGCAAGTGGGTCTACAAGAACAAGTATAAAGCTGATGGCTCACTTGACAAGAAAAAAGCTAGGCTTGTGGCAAAAGGTTTTGCACAAATGGAAGGGGTCAATTATGAGTAGACCTTTTCCCCCACAACAAAATGGGCTACCATCCGGACACTCTTTGCACTAGCAGCTCAGAACAGTTAGAAAGTCCACCAAATGGATGTAAAAACTGCTTTCTTAAATGGAGATATAAAAGAGAATGTTTTTATGTCGCAGCTTGAAGGAATTTTGTGAAAGTACATGAACATAAAGTATGCAAACTAGTGAAATCCTTGTATGGCCTCAAACAAGCACCGCGAGCCTGGTATGAAAAACTAACTGAGCATCTTTTGAAACTCAATTTCAAACATTATGATCTTGATGGTGCAACTTTATTTGCCAAGAAAGTTGGAAAAACAGTTGTATATCTTGTGGTATATGTAGATGATCTTTTGATGACAGGGAACAATGAAAGCTACATTGCATCCATAAAGAAGGAATTGGGGAAAATTTTTGAAATGATTGATTTGGGCTATGTTCATTACTGTCTTGGCATTGAAGTAATCCAACATCTGAAGTCCATATTTCTTTCTCAAAAGAAATAAATTGGAGATCCGTTGAACAGGTTTGGCATGACAGAGTGAAATCCTCTTACTGCTCCAATGGAACAAAACTTAAAGCTCACATCCATTGAAGGAAAAGAATTTGAGGATGCAATAAAGTATAGACAGCTTGTAGGAAGTCTCAACTACCTAACTACTACCAGACCAGACATTTCGTTTACTGTTGGAATCCTTTCCAGGTTTATGCAAAAGCCTTGTGAGGGACATTGGTCTGTTGCAAAAAGAGTTCTAAGGTACTTGAAGGGAACTCAAGACTTTGGAATCAAGTATACACAGGTGGAAGAATTTAGCTTGATTTGATACTTTGATTCAGACTTCGATGGAGACAAAGAAACTGGGGTATCTACTTCAGGATATGCTATGAGTCTTGGATCAGGAGATGTCTCCTGGAGATCACACAAACAATCAATTCCAGTAGATTCCACAACAGAAGTAGAATACGTGGTAGCAGCTGAAGCAACAAAATAAATTGTGTGGCTCAGGAAAATTCTTGAAGATTTGCAGGTAAAACAAGTACAATCAACTCCACTCATGATTGAAAATACCTCTTCTTTATTTATGGAAAATGCCTTTTTACAGTGAGAAATTTCAGCAAAAATCAGCGAAAATCAGCAAACAAATTTCCAACTTATCTCAATTTCTGAGCCTCACAGCCCACTGGAAATTTCCAAACAGCAACGCAATGCTGCACGACAACTGTATGGATGGTACGGACGACCGTACGGATGGTACAAATGTCTGTACGGACAGTACAGACAGGCTGTACGGACAGTATGAACAGGCTGTACAGACCTCAATTTTTGTGCAGAAAATCAACTGCCTCGATTTCTGTGCAAAAACAAATCTTCCTTTTACTGTTTTCTCAGCAAAAATCTGCCTTTTATTGCTGGTTCTTTCAGCTGTATGCTTGTTCTTTCTGCTGTTCTGATTTGCTGAAGAGCTGCCTGGTATGTGTGCCAAACTGCTGCCTCTTTCTCCTTCCTGTCCAGAAATCTCCCTTGC
>APFE031134314.1:1275-15469 GCA_000404065.3 Pinus taeda
CTCAGAGATAAGCTACCATCGCCCTAGCTGGTTTATTTCTATTTCCGGTTGTAAGCATATTTCAGTATTTTCCATTAATGAAATGAAGTATTATTTCCGCTGCATCTTTGTGTATATGTTTATCTCTGTATTTTATTGTGTTCCTGTTTAAATCCGGATCACATACTCCCTCCAAGATTATTATCCTGGCCTTGGATACTTATTTCTTCCATTGGGCTAGGTTCTATGCATAAGATTCCTATGGTTTTGGAATGTTTGTCTTAACATATTCTAGCAATTCATTGTCATCCAACATCACATCCATGTGATCCATCCATGCAATGAATTAGAGCTACCTTCCAAGGCATACTCTAGTCTCGGCCTGTTGAAGGTCACTTTTCCAACTCTAAAGAGATCTTGCTACACTAAACTACAAATTTGATCCTCCTGAGAAATAACTTCGAAATTATTTCTCTAATGTGAATCCTACTCTGATACCATGTATGGTGTAGAATTGTAGTTGTTCATGAAATTTTAATCTAAATCACAATACACAATGCTACTCTACTTCTCTATGAAATTCAATTCACAATTTAGAACATCAATCACAAACATGCAATAAGAAAAGACATACATGCACAATGTTTTTCTAGGGTAAAGCAATCTGCTAAAAACCCCTTATGCATGCTTGCATTAATCTAATGAATAGAGATATATTACAATTGCTTTCTCAATCTGAGCTCAACCTACAAGTGTATAACCAATCTCTCTACTCATTGAGAAGCTATGACCCAAACTTAGTCAATTTTTTCCTCTGCATGAGCCCCAATTTCCTTGCCTGATTCCTGAGGAAATTATGCCCCTATTATTTAGAAATTTCCTCCAAAATTCTTATGCAATTCCCAAGGTTGATCATATGACTCCATGCAACACCTGTACACTCAAGAATAGTCCACAACTGGTGTTGCACTACCTTGGAATCTCCACCACAGCCAAGGAACTCGAATTCTCTGCATGCACTAGCTATTTTGGGTTGATTGATTAGTTAACTAGATGATCACATGGAGGATTCACTCAATGAACCTTTTTTCATATCACGTGCATTGATGGCATACTAAACAATACCCCTAATTCGACTACATATTGGAGAATACCTTTAAAAATCAAATTATTTAACCCCTTACCAATACAAACCCATTACATTTTCCCAATTTAAAAAACCCCTACTTTCACTAGATGTTGTAGGCATCCTTTTTTCATTAACATTTTTTATACCCCTTTATATTTTTTGATTAACTTTGAGATCCATTTTTATACCTATTAATATAAAAACTCTTTACCCTCTATATATCTCCCAATATATTATGTCATTTTTTCCTCAATATATATCCCCCAATATGAATGCACATGATATGATATTTCTCCCCCAGTGAACCCCTCGTGGATGATCACTGAGATAGACTGTTGTCCCACTACAAAACTGACCTTCCACTAGTTCCCCCAACTGTTAGAACTTGTTTAACTGAAAACAACTTGAAATAACTGACCTTGATTACTACAAATTCTTAATCACACATGCTTAACTAAACTCCAACTCCTCTAACTCGAATTTACTGTGCTAACTAAGTGACAAGAGCCATGTCACACAAGTTAACTGCATCTAAGTTGTCTACTGATGTGGAAATTTGACTTTTCTCAATTTGACTAAGGCAAAATCAAATTGAGACTTTATTGCTGCATTTTTCAACAATAGTTTGATGTTTTCTTTCTTTAACTCTACTATGGTGCACATTGTTTAGTATGTACTTGCAGATTTTTTTTTTTTTTTGTTTCTAAGTTGTGTGAGTCCTGAGATGACTACATGCTTAATATTTTCCATGAGAAACAACAACCCAGGGGCATCTAAGCCATCAAAATCACCTGGAGATCGTACCCGATCTAAGTCACACCAACCCTTAACATGGCTATATTTTTTCCAACAGAGTTTCGAACTAGCGACCTTCACATCGCAGAGTGCCTTAACAGTACACCCCATCACTATTTATTTTATTCCCTGTGGGCATGTTCTTGTACAATTATTGTGTTAGTAAGTATCATGAAAATAAATTTTGTAAAATATATATTCTTACAAAAACATTGTGTCCTATATTATTTACAACAACATCTAGCACCTTAGCGCAAATCCTCACTAAGTAAGATAGATCTAGTGCAACAATGGGAGTGTTGTGATTGTCAACTCAACAACAACTCCCCTTATTTTAGTGATTGAAACCATCCAACACAATGTAGGATTACCAAGTAGATTTGAGGGACCAAGTAAACCAAACAAATCAATATAGTTTCAACAAATTTCTACCGAGGCAACAAGGATATAGAAATTAGGGTTTAAGGTGGATTAATGAGTGACTTTGAGATGTGATTTCAAAAGTTCTAATGGATCAATATACAAGTTTATTTCATCCAATGGAGGCTCAAATAGATTCTTAAACACGTACAATAAAGAAACTACATTTTCTTGTTAGAAAGTAACATTGTAAATTAAAAAATGCAACAATCAAGTAGTTTATAACAACAACAAGAATTAGCCTCGAAATCGATGATAAATAAATCTAAAATTAGGGTTAAATAATGATTAAAAAAGAGAATGTATTTAAAAAAAAAAAAAAACTTTGATTAAAAGATATAAAACAACACTAAATATATTAGTAGTCAACCCTAAATCAGGGTTGGAAAATGGATGTAAAATGACATTTTTATTTTCCAATTTAGTGTAAACAAACCCTAACCATAGGAAAATAATATCCAAGATAAATAAAGATGAAGATATATGATTTTAATATAAATAAACCCAAATTTAACCAAGAATAAGTAAATAAAATATTTTTTTTCGAGTTTTAAAAGATTGGCCCAAGAGGTAAGACTATTGCCTTTCTAAATCTAGAACTGATGGAGTCTAGGAGTAACAATATTTAGCATATATATTATATAATATTATATATATATATATATATTATATAATAATATATATATATATATATTATATATATAATATATATATTTATATATATATATATATAATGGACGTGATTCAAAGGAATCAAGAGATACAAATGAATGTCCCTTAATTTTGTAACTCTATTGTCCTTCTATCTTCTTGGACAATTTAGAGGGAGGTTGTTAAATATATGTCACCTTAAGAGAACTTGATGAGAAACCTTGGCAAATATTCAATAACCTTGAGTTATCAAAAAAAAAATTATTGGGAGAAGATAAGTCACATAGCATATCATATATCATCCAAGATAAAAAAAAATGATCATTCATGAAGAGACAACCATTAATAAAAATACCTCCAAAAGAAAATTACTCAAGTAGTGATCCATAGTCCACGAGAGAGAAAAGACAAGTAGTTATCACATAATAATATCCAAGTGTGACAATGAATTTAAGAGGTAAATCACTCCCCTATATATATATGAGTGTAACTAAGTGATTTAACCTCTAATTAGGCTAAAGGCCCCTAAAAGTACAAAATCCATGATACAAGGTGGATAATTCATGAAGACAAATCTCAAGGATAACCTATATAATGAATAAACATGAAAAGTAACCTAGAAAATATCACATGTGTGAGAAAAGTCTCCCTCAAAAGGGTGACATCGTCTTCATAGGTTGTGCCTCACCATGAAATGGTGTGATCGATGACTTAAGGGGCTTTTCTCATCCCATAAGTCATTTATTCTCATCAAAAGTTGTCCCTCATCACCAAAAGAAAACCTCTCATGCTCAACGTCATCCATAAGAAAGCCCCACCTCATCATCAATTGTAGCACAAGGGTGATATCATCATGTTAAGACATGATGTCACTATGTAAGAAGGTGTAAAATACTTCCAAAGGGGTCCTGAATCATCATCAATAGAAGTGTAACATCCATCAAGTAGGTGAAATGTCAACCTGGGGGCATCATATCATCGTAAGGGTACACCTACTCTCAATCCAACATCTTAGTCGAGGATGCCAATGTCCAAGGTCCTAAGCCTAGTGGAGGGTCTAATCAACTATTCCAGTCATCCTCAAAGTAAATGCTCCTCAAAAATATGCCCAACACCCTCTTTCGCATGTTATTTTCATCTTGTAATGAATTTAGAATAAACTGGACCATATTTATTATCAAATCCCTTAAATTACTTGACATAAGGTATTATCCCAAATGTCCCACTAGCTTATGAATGTATATGAGTTTCCAAATTCATGTATGGGAGGGTAATCATAAGTCTCTATTAGGTGCTTCCAACCCTAAGTGAAGAAATAGTTCCTAGGTTGGCCATTTCAAGTGATAGGTTTAAGTGATAAGTGTTATGGTAGGGTTTACTTCATGAGAGGTGTCATACTCTTATATTGAATTGTGCAAATCCTTCATACATGAGCACCTTCATAGAGATTGTGCTTAATTGCTTGAATTACTTTCTCTCACCTTTATTTTTCCAAGGCCCTTATTTTCCTTTTTATTTGTTTAATTTGGTTTGTTTAACAAGTTTCATTGATTATAATAAAATAATGATATAAATCCCTTTTAAAAATAGGAAATTCATTGCTTCATCGAGGTCAGGGTCTTCTTTGAGAGTTCCTTTTACTTGGATAGGCATAAAATATACATAGATACTCTCAAGCCAAGTGGCTATATAATAAGGGTTAGGGCAGAAGCTATACTTGGCTTTTGATCGCTTTACCTCCCTTGACATTTGACATTGGACTTGTGTTTTTTCTTTTTCTCACAATTGCATCAATCTTGGGTATTTCAACCCCTTCTTCTCATAAGATGAGGTATAAAGGGAAGCTAAGCAATATGAGTGACTAAGAGTAACCAAACAAAATAATGAGAAAATGAATAAAAAAATGACAATAAGTATTAAATATGAATAACATGGAATGCTACCACAATCATAGCCTCTTTTTTGTGCTTTCCTAGACATTGAAAAAAAAATCCATAAAAAGCGAAAATGATAACCACCAAAATGAAATGAGACAACAAGTATATGCTCCAAACATCATGATTTATTATCCAATTTCAACCTTTAATCTTTATTATAATGTCAAAAAATAATAAATAAAAAGACTTGCTTAAAAAATAGTTAATATACTTCACAATTGATAAACCCACATTCACTAACCTAATATAATAATAACTAGCAATTGTCCCGAAAGGTACAAAGAGAGGCTGATAGGATTATTAAATTGGAATTGTTGAATTTTTCTAGAAGAGTTAATTGGTTTGTGGAAAACCTTGTTTTCTTCATTAGATCATTGTGCAATTACTTTTCTTTAGATGTTTGGTTTATATCTATATTACAAGGAACACATTGAATGTCTTATTTAATTTCTGCTATCCTTACTAATATCCTTTCCGTGCTTTTTCTTGATCAATTTGATGAAATATTCTATTATCCTTTGGTCAAAGTCCTCACCTACATATTAGTGTACATCCCGGTAAGTTCAAAGCTCGAAAGCCAACCAAAAAAAGTCAATGATAACCACCATGCACATATTCAAATTCATAATGTAAAACTGCGAGACAGAGTTCAAACAGATTACCTCCAAGATGGGTATAGCGTTTGTAGCCAAAACCTCAAAAACTCCATTGTCAATAGTCAGAACGCTAACATCAAACGTGCCACCGCCAAGATAAAAAACAACAATATTTTTCTCTCCACCCTTCTTGTCCAAGACAAAAACTATTGTTGCAGCTGTGGGTTCGTTGATAATACGAGCTACATTCAATCTAGCAATAACACCAGCATCCTTCATTGCTTGGCGCTGTGCATCGGTAAAATAAGCTGTGCAAGCCCACAAGTTAATAGTCACAATGCAGTCAACAATTGGTTACCCACAACCTCATAAAAAAAAAAGGGTTGAAAAGAAAGCATACCAGGGATAGTCACCACAACATCCTTTATAGTCTTGCCTAGTCAAAATCATAGCACTGATTTTCTCAGGGCTAAATACCTTTGTCTCTCCATCTCGTACCTGAACTTGAATATAAGGTTTCCCATCTTTGTTCACAATCTTGTATGGTACCAGTTTCATATCCTTCTAAACTTCTTTGTCGTCAAACCTATATCAAACAAATGTTTTCATTTAATTGTGCTTATCCAGTAAAAGTTTTAAATCGTTTTCTTGAAGTTTGGACAGGGCAGAAATCAAATCCTGATCTGACCCCAACTAGAATGTTGCTCGACCCTTGACTTAACATGCCAATTTCATCACTGGCACCCTTGTGGGTTCAATATCAAGGCGAGAATTCGACTTGCAATAAATATAATTGTCTAATGAATGGGCAAATCAGAGATCAAAGTACTTACTTTCTCCCAATGAGTCTCTTGACATCAAAGATGGTTCGTTCGGCATTGACTGCGGCTTGGTTTTTGGCAACCTCTCCAATAAACCTCTCATTTTCCGTGAACGCCACCCATGATGGGGTAATAGGGTTACCTTGGTCATTGGAAATAATCTCCACATGACCATTCTTGTAAACCCCAACACAGTTGTAAGTAGTTCCCAGGTCTATACCAATCATTGTTCCCAATTTCACAACTTCTTCCTCCGCAATTTAAGATGCAAGAAGGCATCTTGAGAAAAATTAAATCCCCGTGAAGAGTATCAGAAAATGCCTATATGTACCAGGGAAAGGATGCCTATATGGTCAAGTTTCTAGCATATATATTTTAACCGATTGCAGGTTTATCGTGGTCAAATTTCTGGCATATATATTATTAGTAGATATTTGTTAAACCGAATAAATTATAAAACTTGGCGTAAGTAGATAGCACAACATGAATAATGAGGAAACATTTAAAAAACCCAACAATCACTCTTCTAGTAGGCCATCTACATCAAGACAATGTTGTCATATTCGACTCGATCTTATTTATACTTGGAAAAAATAAAAAGGTATTCATGTTATAGAAGAAAAGAGATGACTCCTTCCAATTTTAATGCATTCAGACGATGTTGAAAAAATGTCGATGCTGTAAAACTACAACAGCAGGAAAAACGTCTACCAAAAACTTAAAATGCAGCTCAATATTCCATCAAAAGAAGCAAGAAAACTTAACAGTCAACCATGAGACCTACAAGGCGTAGCTGGTATTCACACATGCTTACAAAAATGCCTTTTCTAAAAGCTAACTTAAAACCTAGAAGACATTATTGGGATCTGAAGGATAATATTTCTACACAACAAAAGGAAGCTCAATGTGTTTGAAAACCTTTGAAAAAATTGTGAGTAGATCATAAAAAGATCAAACAAAGAACATTTTCTGCATGTCTTAATCTACCAAACCCTTACCCCAACGTCTCAAAAATCACTACCAGAAAGCGTAAATTTAATGAAACCTTATTTTTAGAGGAAACCAGAATGCCTTGAAAAACTCAAAATGCAGCAATAAAAAGGGGAAATGACTATGATCGCTCAAAACAAAGAAGCATAATTTAAACCAAAATAAGGGGAAAGAACGACCTACCTGCAACAATAAATGGCAATCTGATCAGAGTTTTTGCATAACAGGGCCAGGTTCAATGCACAGCAGAAAAGAAGGCAACTCAACCGATATTTGGAAAAAGCAATCAAAGTGCAGTGCATGCTTGCCAGATGACACTTCAAATCAACGGTTGAAAGTGTCTCACTTGATCGAAAGGAGAAGGGTGAAAGTAGCAGGGTAAAAGTGTTGACGATTGTTCATGCATAGGAAGGCCTATCCACATAATTATGATTTTTTTTATAAGTTTGGCAAGATTATATACTTTGAATTTAATCTGTAACTTCACATTCAAGATCTAGTACAAGAATGCTTTTTTTCAATAATATGTTTTAAATATATAAATATATTTATTTTTTTAAGGCAATAAAAAAAGTTGTCAAGTCTGTCTGGAATAGTTCAAGTGGCGATGACAGTGGAATAAAGTCTTATAATAGTTCAAGTGGTGATGGCATTGGAATGAAGTCTTATAGAAGTGAAGATTTTTGGGTTTAAATTTTGTGGCATTCCTTATTATTAAATTTTAAAATATTCTGAAATTTATAATTAGCATAAGTTCATCATATTTAGCCCTAAGTAAAGTTTGATGTTTTTTTGGCAGAAAAAAAAATAAAAATTGGAATAAAATTTTGATAAAATCTGATAGAAATATTTGTAAATACTTGAGACTCCTATAAAGCTTCCTCATTTTGAGTATCCCAAAAATTATTGATAATGTTAAATATCATTAAAAAAAAAATATTTAAACATTCCACCATCGAATTTTTTGAAAATCTTTTCACTAAAATCCAACAAAAATTATAACCATAACGAAATTATTAATAATACTAAACTCATCATTCAAAATCTATTCAAACACTCCATTAAAAAATTATTAAACATTACACCATCGAATTTCTTGAAGAATTTTTCTCTAAAATTCAGTCAGAAATTGTAATCATGGCGAAATTGTGACATCAGACTGCTTAAAAAAGGCCGAACATAGATTTTACATTTAATTTGTCTTTTTCCCACAAAACAGAATTTCATCTTTAATTCATTAAAAATTAAATTTATCTTTTTATTGTAATCCTACCGAATACTGCCACCGATATTGATCCACTGTGTAGCGGGCCAGATTTGGGTTGGATTTTGTCAACCAACTTGCAGCCATGAATAAGATTTCTCTCAACTGGCAGCATTTCTCTGGTAAACTTTAATTCTCATGGATCACGTCTACTGGTATTGGCACATCGCAATAAATAAATATTCAGTTTTCACAAATGTAGTAGTGACTGCGACAACCATACGGACTAGCCAAAACACACAACATTCATGACAAAATCGTAACACAGAATTAAATTCATTGGTTGCTTAATGAAAAGATCGAACTGTTGATACGTAAATTCTTACAGCTAGTGCAGGGCAATGATTGAACAGTGTGCCTCTGAAACAATAGCGTTAGTAGTTACATATACACCAAGAAAACCATATTAACCCCTCAAACTATCCGGGCCTTTGAAATTACAAATTACTAAGAAAATCCGCAGGTGGCGCGGGTGCTTGGGGCGTTTGACAAACGATGCCAGCCCTACGATACAGGAATTTTACAGAAACTGACTATTAACAAAGAAAAATTGATGCAATCATCAAGCTCCTGGTTGTAAACATCTGATCACAACGATCTCAAATATTGGATATTACTCGATCCATATGCACAATTCAACCAATTATTTACAGCAGAATACCGGATGGATGAAAACTGTTATTTTTATAAAGTCGCAGGTCCTTTCATCTCGAGTCGGTAAGATCTTTTCAGATCCAAAGCCCAGGGGGCCGTCACGGAACGCCGCTTCCATAGATTGATCTCAGATGGCTGCAGGCTTGGGCAGTGCTCCGCTTAACAGAGGAGCCGAATGAGAAATTAGCACTGGCTTAGGGTTTTCCAAATTCCAATCTTCATCTTCATTCCCAAGGTTTTCCAAACAAGGAAGCAGAATTTAAACCAAAATGAGGGGAAAGAACGGCCTACCTGCAGCGATAAATGGCAATCTGTTTAGAGTTTTTGCATAATAGAGCCAGGTTCAATGCACAATAGAAAAGAAGGCAAAAACTCATATTTGGAAAAAGCAGTCAAAGCGCAGTGCATGCGGGCCAGATGACACTTCAAATCAATGGTTGAAAATGTCTCACTTGATCCAACGGA
Organism: Pinus taeda; assembly: GCA_000404065.3. Classification (NCBI taxonomy): domain Eukaryota; kingdom Viridiplantae; phylum Streptophyta; class Pinopsida; order Pinales; family Pinaceae; genus Pinus; species Pinus taeda. The sequence continues at coordinate 10,977 of APFE031134314.1, forward strand.
GCAGGGTAAAAGTGTTGACGATTGTTGATGCAAGTATGTTTATCACAATAGATTAAAGTTGGATCCATCATTTTACCAAATAGTCCCACAAGTATCTTTCTCCTCCATATCAGCTCACATGTTGCTTGACTTGCAGCCATGTATTCTACTTCTGCCAAGATGAGTACCACAAATATTTTCTTCTTGTTGTACTAGGAAACCACTATGGACCCAACAATGAAAATTCCACCTTATGTACTCTTTCAATTAGTTGGACTCCCTTCCCAATCTACATTTGTGAAGCCACACAACTTCACTCCCTCTATCTGTATGTAGCATAATCTAAATTGGGTAGTGCCTCTACGGTACCGTAAAACATGCTTAGTTTCCTTCCAATATAATTTGGTTGGCCTAACCATGGCTTGGCTCAACTGGTTGATTGCATAACACATATATGGTCGTGTTTTCAGAAGATACATTAGTGAACCCACTAACTGTTGTTAAATGGTAGCATCCACCACTTCACCTGAAGTGGCAGTGTCGTTCCTCTAGTTGGTCTCTAGAGGTGTCTCTATGGGTTTACAAATATATATGCTGAATCTCTATAGTATCTCATTATCATACTCTCCTTAAGACACAAACAATTCCCCATCACCTTGTCATACTTCCAGCCCGAGGAAGTAGTGCATGAGACCCATGTCCTTTATTTCAAATTCCCTTGCAAGGTCCTCCTTGAAAGAGTTGATCGACTGCTCATCAACTATAAATATTAAATCATCAACATATAAAATGATGATAAGAAATTTACCTTCTACTAAAATATTATAGAGGTTTGCATCTGCTTCACTTTTGGTGAATCCCAAACTAGTGAGATAATTGTTGATCCTGGTGTACCAAGCACGGGGTGCTTGTTTGAAACCATACAAAACTCACTTGATTTTGCACACATGACACTCCCAACCAAATGTCTCAAAACCTTATGGTTGCTCTATGTACACCTCCTCCTCAATAAACCCATTGAGAAATCTTGCTTTTACATCCATCTCACAAATATTTAGCCATTGAAAAATGTTGTTTTTACACCCATTTGTGCAACTAATGCAAGAATTGACCTAATGGATGAATAGCTTGTTGCATGAGTGAAGGTTTCCTCATAGTCAATTCCCTAACTCAAGAAAATCCTTTTTCCACAAATATGGCCTTATACTTCTCTATTATTCCATCTACTACATTCTTAACCTTGAAGATCCATCTTGAACCCACAACTCATTTATCTGTTGGTCTTGAGACCACTTCCCAAACACTTTTCTTTACAATGGATTCATATTCTTCCACCATTACATCAACCCAAAATAACTACTCAATTTCTTCCTCAAAACAGGATGACTTAGTCTCTACAAGCTCAATCATTATAGGAACAAATCTGAACGAGCTCCCACATTCTCCCTCACATCCTGCTCAAGTCTATCAAATTCCTTGGTTCTTTTTATACCTTCTCTAGATGGTTCTTCTTGAGTGGATGTCTCCACTCTCTGCTCCTCAATTTGTGGCTGCTCGGAAACTTCCTGAAGCTCCTCTCTTTTGTGGGATCTAAAGCTCCTTCTCAAGAGAGCACCGGATCACTTTTTCCTCATCAAACTTTACACCCCTTTGTGCAACTTTCATTCTGAGGGAAGGTAAGTACACATGGTAAATGTGTAGAGTTTTGGTGTAACCCACAAAAAATCTGAACTTTGAGCTTCTTCATAGAATATTTAGAGACACGGCAGTAAACAGAGGCTCCAAAAATCCTGAAGTGAGACAAATCTAGCTTCGTCCCCAAGAAAACCTCCTTCGGTGTAATCATACCAAGAATCCGATGAGGACTCCAGCTTTGGAAGTAGACTATTGTGTTACATGCCTATGCCCACAAATGAAGTGGTATGCCTTGATCATGTAGCATAGCTCTCATAGGTCCAACAATGCTTTGGTTCTTCCTCTCAGTTACCCCATTCTGTTGTGGGTTATGGGGTGTTGTTAGCTCTCTTTGAATTCCTTATTTTGCATAGAACTCCTTGAAGGAATTTGAAACATGCTCACCTCTATTGCCACTCCTAAGAGTATTCACCTTCTTTCTAATATCTTTCTCAACTAGTGCCTTGAATGCTACAAACTTTGAGAATGTATCATCCTTCTTCCGCATGAAGAAGATGCAACACTTCCTTGAGAAATCATTAATAAAAATAACAAAATATTTGTGTCTCGCAGTGGAGGCTGTTGAGAAAGGTCCATAAACATTAGATTGGATGCTTTCCAAGACTACATATGCTTTTTTGTCTCACTCATGGAATGTGGATTTCACATACTTCCCCAAGGTACAACCTTTGCAGACATCTTGTGCTCAAGTGCTCCTTTAGGGAGGCTAGTGGTTATTTGCTAGATAATTTTCAAGACGCCATGATGGAAATGGCCCAATATATCCTATGCAAAAGTTCACCAACATCTCGTCTTTTTACTTTCTCTGTCTTACTGCTTAATGCAACATAATCTTCCACATCCAACTTGTATAGGTTCTTCACACGAGCCCCGATCTACTTCACCTGTCTAGTGGCTATATGTCTCAGGAATGCTTTCCCTTTGCTAAATATCAAATCATAACCACGGTCTTCCAAAACTACAACACATATGATGTTCTTCTCTAGGCCTAGAACAAACATGGCATCTTTGAGGCGAAGAGCAAATCTTAACTCCCTCTCAAAGGTTATTGTACTAATCCCAGAAGCATTTTACCTTCCATTGTCCCCAAACTCAATATGCATCTGGAGATATTTCTCCTCCAAGTCACTAAAAAACTCTCTGCACCTTTTCATGTGGAACGAAGCACCAGAGTCCAAGTACCTCACACTCCCCATCATAGTGTTGGTCATGCATCCAATAAGGGTCAAAATTCTAGCTAAAATTGTGAATCCAATGCCTTGCATGTTGCTCCTCCTATGTTCTTCTTTCCATATTCTTTGTGTGAACACTTTGTAGCATAGTGCTCAAATTCATGACAATTGAAGCATTTTATTTGAGTCAAGTCTTTCTTCTTTCCCCCTTGGTTGAATTCTGGTTTGGTTTGAGATTTCTTCCCTTTTCCCTTCTTTCCCTTTCCAACTAATGCAAAATTTTATTCATCCTCACCCTTGGATTAAGTTCCATCTCTAGTATTTTTCTTGATCTCTTCTTGTACCAAATTGGACCACAAGTGTTTCCAATTCGGTAATTTCTCCCTCCCATTCATTGAGTCCTCATAGCAATGCCATCTTTTGAGAAGGCCTAGAAGAGCTAGGCTCACCAGGTCATCTTCTTCAACATTAACACCAACCCCTCCAAGCTCATCATGAACTTGTGTAAATCTGCTCTGGCGGTGTCATTCTTCTGCATCTTGATATTTCGAAGTTTATCCTTAAGCGTCGATTTCCTATGGTCGCTACTATTTTCGAACAGATCTGTCAGTGCCTTCTACATTGCGAAAGGAGTTTCTTTCCCATTGATATTTGAGAAAATTTTGTCTCATACTGATCCAGGTGGATGTTGGTGGCCACCCACCTATCCCATTTGGACCCCCACAACTGTCTCTTTCAGTTTTTCAGTTTCCTTAATTATAGCACAGTTTACGATTTAGCAGTTTTTCGGGTCCTAAACTTCCGAAGCCGTTTTGAGGCCCTAAACAAACGACGTTTTTTGGGAAATCTACCACCAGCGATTTTTCTATCTAAAAATCGTCTTTTCCGTCGTAGTCCTTGGAGAGATCTTTCCAACGGGCTATCATGCACGTCAAATGGAGATAATACGACCAATTCGCGACCCCGAGAAGTTGATGTACCAACTTACCCAAAAACAGGGCCCACAATTTAGCGTTTCATCTTCTAGGGATTAGGTTTTGGAATGTGAAGGGTTTTCCATTGTTTCTCAACAATAAATAGGCCTTCAAGCCTCATTGTAACAAAGTTCAGAGGCATGTAGCCACACATCTCTTCTCAGAGATAAGCTACCATCGCCCTAGCTGGTTTATTTCTATTTTTGGTTGTAAGCATATTTCAGTATTTTCCATTAATGAAATGAAGTATTATTTCCGCTGCATCTTTATGTATATGGTTATCTCTGTATTTTATTTCGTTCCTGTTTAAATCTGGATCAGTGGTATCAGAGCGGTCTGCTTTTTCTCTGTTTTTCTTTGCATGTCCCCAACGAGGTCAGGATATAAGCAGTTAGGGCTTGAACTAGTCAAACCTTTGCAAGACCAACCTTGCAAATCCCGACGGCCTCCCATGGCGGATGAGAAGAAAGACGAGGGGGCAGGAGATCCTATCAAAATCTTGCTCGAAGAAGCCCTCGAGCGGTAAAGGAACGCGATGATGGATAGATTTGCGTAGATCCTTCAACGGCTACCCAGAGGTGATGCATCGGCGTCCAGCAGCTACTCTGGAAATGCCACGCCCTTTAAGGTACAAGTGAATTTTGAAATCCCCATCTTCGAGGGTAAAATAGAC